>WYDF02289366.1:0-45064 GCA_009867245.2 Adranes taylori
TGGAATATGCCTTTAAAAGAGTAAACTGGGAAGAAATGGGCATAAATATCGACGCAGAGCTGTTGAGCCACATAAGGATCGCTGATGACATTGTCATAACTGCCGACAGTATTGACCAGGCACAGACTATGTTGGAGAGCCTTCATGAAGCGTACAAAGAAGTCGGTTTAAAAATAAATTTTACGGAGATGCAATGTATGACCAACCTTGTCATGAGCGAGAATATCTCAAGTTGACGGTAAGTTTAAAGACTAAATTAAATGGATAAATGTGCAATAATTTGGTAGATACTTATATAAGACTTCGTACGATGACCAAATTTAACATTCGTCAAGAGAAATGAACATTTGTCAGACTTTTTTACCGAATAATTCGCAGACCTTTGTATCATCATCATCATCATCATCATCAAACAGCCTGTTTCTTGTCCACTGCTGAACATAGGCCTCTCTCAATAATCCGCAATTTTATATCGAGATTTATATCGAGAGGAAATTAGCCATTTCCTATCACGCAGGCCAGTGCGGGTTGATAGGAGGTCGAAGTTAGAATGTAGTTAGAAGATATTTCCTTCGTTCTAGGTTGAACGGTTATACCACCGTGAGTCGGTCGCCAGAGCCTCTTTAGTTTTATAGCAGGGTGCACCGGATGACATAGTCATCACTCGAGCAGGGGAGGTTGACGTTTGGGTTGGCTATATTGACCACGTCGTGCCATCACTCCTTACACACCCCAGACCTTTGTATAGCGGTGCCTAAATACTTAAATGTTGGATAATAAAGAATCCCGTTCACATATTAGGTTAGAGTGAATAGTCGTTTCAGAATATGAACTTCTTCCATATTGAACCAGTTTGATCTTCGCGCTAGAGTAATTGCTTGGCTCGATTATTGCAGCTTTATTGCAGCCATTATTAATTAAATTAATATTGATAATAAATTGGAGTAATTCAAGAAGAGCGAGGGTCGCCCGCCACCCATAACCCTTCGAAGTCTGGTTCTGCCGGTGGAAAAATGAGGCAGAAGGAATCTAACATTGCGGTGTCTGTCATATCAAGATTATATTTGATTATTGCCAAACCCTGGTAATTCAATTCTGACGTTTTAATATTGTTGGCCCCGAATACGTGATCTTCTATATAAGCTTCTTCTTGCCCGTCGACCTTGGACGCTACATTATCTACGTAAAATTCTTCTTGCAATATCTCTTCCACCATTGCCGTGGTTGCCATCATCCTTTCATTTTCCGACTCTGGTGCATCTTGTAATTTTTCCTCTAATGCAGAAAATATTTCTTTGCTTTTTCTTCAGTTCCTACATCTATTTGATAAAGCTCCTCTTTTGCTTCCTAATTACCTTGTGAAGCCGCAAATACTTCTGCTTCTCTTGAAGTTATATTGTACTGCTTGTACATCTCTTCTAGCATCTCTTCATTCCATATCAGGTAGACTAAATAATGCGGCAACTTTAACCTCTCTTTTAAGCCGTTTAGTACTTCCATCCAGGATTTGTATTTTTTTCTCGACCTTTCCAAATGATTTTTCTATCCCAGGCTGACTTGCTTTCAGGACCTTCAAGCACTCGTAGTATGTTGTATCTGCCCACTTTCCGAACTCAAATGTGTCTGTTCCACTTTGGTTTAATTTTTTGTTGTTCTTCCATATGATTTTCACCAATTCGAGAGCTTAAGCTTTCTTCTCCGCTCTGTATTCTAGTCATATCAAGCAATAATGCCACCAATTTACCTCCTGCCTCTTTTGAGCTACAATAATCTCATCTATTTAAGCGTAATTCATGAGTGGGTGTTTATTTATTAATTGTCCTGAATCATTTTTTATATTTGTGATTATTGAACAACGTTCAAAATCTTGCTCAACGATCTACATTTCTCGTATTCGAGTAAACATTTTTCGTGTAAATTTTTTACTATAATTAACTTAGCATTTTAACTTATGCATTTTATCCTTTCGGACTAAGAACTATAATCTAATTACTCTTCCAAAGCGTACGGAACTAAAGCAAACTTTTAGGTTTAGTTAATTTTTATTTATTTTATTTATCGTTTCCAACCTTTCGGACCAAGAACTCGAATTCAGTTTTTGACTTTGGCTCTTTCCGAACTGAAGGCTGAATTAATTTTTAAATAAAAATTTTTTATATTATTTAAATTCAATTATTTGAGATTTTTCGCACTTGTGTACTCATTTATTATTTTAGAATTTAATTATTTTTATTTAAATATAAAATCTTTTATTTAAAAATTCTTTTATTTACTAGAGGGAAGGAACATACTGTTACATAACTTCCTTGGATGTTTATTCAATAAATAAAAAAATAAATAAAAATAAAATAAATTTTATGTGAATTTTCCTTCATTTTGTTTTTATTACCGCTTAATGATTATATGAAAATACTTTATTGGGTAAGATTTTTTAGGCCTTACACAAATTTAATATTGCAATGTTTCCGAATCTTATTAGAAACTGATAACTGGCAGGGAGTAATTACCATAATACTAGCGTGACGATCTGAGCAGATCTCGCTTTAATTTAAAAATGAAAAAAAAAATATTTCAATTTTTTAAATTTTTTATTTAATTTTGTTTTTAATATCATTTACGGTTTACACGTAAAAACTTTTTTTTGGGCAAGGGTGTAAATCCTGGACAACTTTAATTTGCATAAAACATCCGAATCTCTTTTAGAACTGAAAACTTTATTTAATTACACTTCTTTATTTAATGTCTATTATATTTATTAAGAATTTAAATCTTTTATTTAGGATTTAATTCTATATATTAATATTAATTTTTTTTTAATAAATTTTAATCTTTATTTACTACCACGTACTGAATATCGCAAATACTTCGTAATTTTGAAGTAGTTTAATCTTAATGACACAAACAGCGTCTCGGTCTAAATAAAGATCTACATTTTAATCAAAAAATTTTTTATTTAGTTTTGTTTTTACTATGATTTAAGGCTTGTATGTAAAAACTTTTTTGTGTAAAGGCGTAAATCTTATAGAACATGTATTTGCTAAATACTTCAGAACCACTTTTAAACTGAAAGCTAAACTTACTTATTGCAATTAAAATTTCCTTTGTTAAATTCACTTTAATTTATTTAGAATTTAAAACCTTCTATTTGCATTTAAATTCTTTATGTTTAAAATTCAATTTTTTTTTAAATTTTAATTTAATTTCGCTGGCTACTTTTGTTCCAAGAACAAGTTCGAGCTTTGCGCTAAAGTACTTGCTTGTTCCCATGATAGCAGCTTTCAAAATGCCGTAATTTATTAAATTAGTATTGGTAATAAATTGGAGTAATTTAACTAGAACGAGGGTGTTATAAATCAAACACGCCGTATGACGTTCTGAACAAGAATCTCGTTTATTATAATTCCATCAGTTTTTTTTATACAAATTACATTCCTATAGAATTATAAACAATAAGTATATTTTGCTAATCTTCTCGGACCTTACATTAGTAGGTCACTGTGTAATTAATTTTGCATATCTTACAATTCAGTGTAATATACAAAAAAATTCAATTCAAATATGTGAAATGGATATGATACTCATATTACGTAACTAAATGACGTTTGAAATCTAATCATAATGTAATCATCATTTGCTTGCCTTTAAAAATTAAATTTTTCCTGAGGTGATACCTTACATTCTAGGAAATTTATTATCAGAGAATTTTCTTTTATTTAGGGTTAACGACATCCTTATATTTAAACGTCTAGCTTTGTCCGTCTGTCTGGAACACTTTTGATTTTATATATAAACGTTGAAGTAGTATTCTGATTTGCCTGAACAACGACATCATTGAAGAGAATTTATTATTTTTATTTATGTTCATTGTGATTTTTCTTGTGCTATTTAATCTGTGAAATTAAATGTCAAATTTTGTAATTACATTTAAATAAAATATGACCTGGTAATGGATAGTCGTTTTACGACGGGTTGTCATATAGTAATTAATATTTAGCAATATAAATAATATAAACATGTAATACATTTCCATACATAAAAAGTTCGTGACCAAATGGTACACAAAAAATATATATTATGTTTCCATCTTCCAGATATCCCCTGTATGTAAGCACTTCGTATCAACAATACAAAAATGCTTTCGAGGAATTATTTAGGAGTATAGCCGCAGTAGTATTCATTTGCAGCTATTTCCACCTGTTAAAAAGCAAAATAAAAATTAAAATATAAATAAATGTTTAGCGTGGCCCCCATCCTTGGATATGCTTGTTGATTGCTACAACGTAAAATGCCTACTACAGATACCTAGGAGGTTAGGATACGGGGAACATGTACCCTAGATATCTCCTAATAGAATTGAATATTTGTTAGTTGAACTATCCGCTTTTGTTGAACTAATATGTGATGGCGCAATGTCTGGAATACTACAGGTTTGAAGAACCTGTAGGCTCCAGATATTAACCTGTTTACTGCGTAAACTCATATATAAATTTGTAATAACCAGAAATTAGAGTTTAGCTAAGTACACTTTATTAAATTTTACAATTCCACGGTAAAGACTACAAATGTTTTTGTAATTAAGAACACATTTGAAAAAAATACATAAATAAGCATAATTGAACCGTCCCGATAATTATAAAGTAATCCCTGTACACCAGTTTTATATACATACGTATGTATTCTAGGAATTAATTGGATTTTACTACGTTGAAAATATTTTAACCGATTATAAAAGCGTTCGTTGTACATTGAGCGTCTAAATATCATTCCATTGCGATCTATTGATTTCGAGACTGAACTATTAAACTTATGTTTATTGGAAGGACGCTTAAAAATAGCCTTTGGACAACAAAAGACCGAAAATCGCTTTTTTCCAACTCTTTCAAACATGTATATCTATCTCCTTTTAGCTATTACATTAAGGTTACATTATAAATTTCATTATTTCTTTAAATATCTTTTTAACTCTTACATGCATGAGTTGTTACAAAATTTGAATTTTAATAAGAAAAGTAATTAAACAATTATTAAATATTAGTGGATAAATAGTTAAAAAAAGAATATATGTTAAGCAATTTTCAATTATATTCAATATCAATTAATTTAAAAACATTAACCTAATAAAAATAAAATTTTTAAATTAAATAATAATTCTTATTTTACAAGAAACAATTTGTTGCCAATTGGCAATACTATGCAATCATATACTATTTAGTTAATATGAAAGTTTCTAAAACAGTTTGCAAAGACGCCCACAGACGGAACCTACAGCGTCCTGACGTTGTATAATGACAGTGCTAGCTTGACCTATTTAATACGCTAACGGAACTCCCACACGCAATGCTGCTAATGGGATGACTATCACAAATGGCGCAAAATTTTCCCACAGATTAAACCGCCTTCGGAAAATCGTCTTCTTCTTTACTATTCTTATCACGATCAGCTCCATATATTCTCTTTCCCACCTTTTCCTCCCTCTCATTTTCTTATCTAATACCAACACACCTTCCACCACCCTAATGACCTCTTCTGCGCTATACACTACTACCGGGTCTACTTTGCTCAAAGCGTCAGTTATCCCTCTTTTAACATTTTCATTCCAAACATAATCTCTATCTCCATATTCCCCATAATCAAACTCTCCATACTCCCACTCTCCGTATATACAAATCTTCCACTCAGACTCAATGGGAAAGTGGTCAGAGTCAATTCTTTCGCCTACTTTCATACAAATCAACATATCAGCCGCACACTAACACATTATAATATAATCCAGTACTGATCCCACAACATGACCTCTAGATGTTAAATTGCCTTCCAGATTACCCGTTACCCATTACCCACGCACAACCATTACCAACGCATAATCCCTGATCTTCAACCCAAGTTGAAAAATTCTACTAACTAGTGTTCGTATCGCCGTTTTGCGGACACATTGTATAAGATTAATTCCTTATCTTATTTGGACAAGTTAAAGATTGTATTTAGCTATATACTGTGCTAATGGAATGTAACTTATAATCTTAATATGTATCAAGCATAAACATTGGTGGAAATTTCAAATATCAAACTATTGCATTTCCAACCAAATTACACCTTTGCGAGGTTACTGTTGAATTTTTCTAACAGTTTATACAAAACTTATAATTCATTGTTCCTAACGGTACATTGGTTAAAAAACTTGCCAACTTAGGCTCAGGATAGCTATATGTTTTTTTGGGAATCATAATATATTTATATAGTTGAATATTTTGCCTCAAGAGTCTGACGCGTCTGCAGCACGGCGAAACGAATCTCTTCGTCACTAGTTAGTAAAATTATTCAACTTTAATTTCGGAAATTTTTCCATTGTATAAGATTAATTGTTTATCCTATTTGGACAAGCTAAATATTGTTTTTAGCTATATGCTGTGTTAATGGAATACAACTTATAATCTTAATATGTATCAAGCACAAACACTGGTGGAAATTTCAAATATTAAAAACAATAAATTTAATTTTTAACATTTTTCTGGTGACAAAAATGAAAAGGATTTTTAAAAATTCAAAAAATTAAAATTGAAAAATCTACTGAATAATCCAAGAAAGTAAATTTTTGAAAATACTTTTTAAATATAATAATCTTATTCTTATACGATTATTTTAAATAATTAAAATAATAATTAATTATTTTAAAATTTTTTTACATTTTTAATAAATCCAAAATCATTTTATAATAAACATAAAATCTTCAGCTATAAAAAAAATAATATACATGTTAAAACATTATTAACATATATATTTTCATCTAAAAAAAATTTTTTTTTTTGATACAAAACAATTTTTTAATAAATTATGTTAAAATAAAAAGATTATAATACAGTTAATTCATATTAAAATATTTTATTTTAAATCCATTATAAAAAATTAATTCTATAATAACTACTAATTAATTTTTATATTAAATTAAATTATGAGAACAAAATTTAATAGATTTTTTTTATTAAATATAAATTTTCATTAAGTAATAATATTGAAATAAAAATTCCATTATTGCTTATTTTTATTTTAAAATATTTTAAATAACAAAAATCAATTATAAAATATTTTTTCTAATATTAATTTCAACTAATAAATAATTCAATGTTTTATTATAAATATAAATTAAGCAAAATTTAATTTTTCATAAGCCTATAACTTAAAATAAAAATTATTCAATTTAAAATAATTATATAATAATATTCTTATATATAATAGAATTTATTGTAACTAAAAAATTTTATTATAAAATTTAATTAGGAAAATAAAATTTAATTCGATTTTTATTAAATATACTTTATTTAGAAAATATTTTATTGTGTCTGAGGAATTGTCAATTGCGACTCAAAAGTAGTCGATATAGCACGTTTGAACTCTTATGTTAGGCCTTGTGTCCTTTTAATAGTGTATTTACACCTTGTAAAAATCATTTGATTACAATCTTTCAATTCTGGCTTATCTCATTGTTTCAACATACTTACTTATCGCATATATTTAATATCTAATGAACCTTATTGCATATAGTTAATTATTACACATTAGTTGCCTATTTATGATAGTTGGTATCAATTTTTCTATTTATGTTTTATTCTTGCCTGTTGTTGGTATTTTATTGGCATTTTATATTACATATTTATTATCCGAATTGATGGCAAGTGCCGATCATGTTAATAAGTTGTGCGTCCCTAACGGCCATTTATACACAAACGGACGCCTCGTTCCAGGTCAACCTAGAGCCGATCCCCAGAAGCCTACGAATTCCCGATCTAGCCGCAGGAAGACAATTTTCATTGGTAGAATGGGCATTCCCTCAGAAAGGGTGTTACAGCATCTATCGTAATGAATTGCATGTTCCTAAATGAACTGATTTCTTGATAGCGATGTGATTTCCATCGATAGCTCCGAAAGTGTTTGTAACAGTTATAGGAAAATTCAAAGCCAAAAGAAATATTATTCCATTCCTCCGCACATATTGGAAACTTTGAAATACGTATTTTGCATTTATATTTTTTATATAGAATTTTGCACAATTTTTTTAAATATCTATTAGCAACAAGAGCGAAAATGATTTTCAAACATGCTTTTTTCCAAGAATTCATAGTGTCACGAATCAGCTGCTAGGATAATACTGAAGATAATAATGATGATTCGGAATGATCTTGTAAAGTTGAAAAATACTGATGAATGATGAAGAAAATATTGTCAGTATTATTCACCGTCTGATATCTAAAGAACTAAAACTACATGTGTATGCAACTATCCTTAAACCCATCGTCATTAATGATTCGGAGGCGTGGACGCTTATGAAAAGGAATGAGAACACATTGAATGTGTGGGAGCGAAAAGTTCTTGGGAAAATCTTCGGAGTAGTACGAGACGAGGAAGGCTGGAGTATCCGCACCAACGCTGATGGATGAATTCAGAGTGCCAAAAAAAAAACCTAAAAAACCGACCAGAAGGCAGCAGATCAGTAGGGCGACCATGCAAAAGGTGGATGGACAATGTAAGTAAAGATCTGCAGAAGTTAAACGTCCGTAATTGGAGGAGGAATTCGATGTTAAGAGACGTTGTAGTGGAGGAATTAAGTTGTAGTGGCAGTCAAGTATCTTAATGGTCTATAGAGCCAACTTCTGTAGAAATTTTAAATCCATGTGATTATCGTAAAAGCTGAAAATATACTTTATAGGTGCAGGCACACACCTAGCAGCAAGGAGAGAACAAAATCTTATAACTAGCATGGCCATTACAATCGATTATATCGTTTGGATCGAAATGAAACATAAAATGATTTATATATATATATATATTTATTTATTTATTTAATTAATTAATTCGACTACAATTGTTTTAATTCGAGGACGACTCTATTCATTTTGTTTCATTGAAAATCAGCTATTTTTGGAACAGTAAATATCAAACAAAACTGATGTTTTAGATTCAGATTGAAACTATTTTCTTACACTGAATAAAGCTCTTTAAGTTTTTGATCTTGAAGAATTCTATGTTGTTGAAATAATTTAATAAATCAACAAACTTTTTCAGTATTGAAGTTTGAAACCTTAAAATTTAGTTCTAGATAGAGTGAAAAGTAAGTCTGTTTATGCTTCAAAATTGTAGTTGGGACATTCAGAAAGGCGTTTACTCGTAAATAATAAATAAGCTATTATATTCTAGTGGACTATTTAATGGAACGATTATTTTCAACAGAAATAAAGTGCAACTCTTTTCCTATCTCTCGAAAAATGTATTCCTTCTATCACTAGATATCTACTTGTTAACATACATTACACATCTTGCATGCTGTTCTAAAAAAAATGCAAAAGAATAGAATATTATTCTCTGGAGTTCGACATTGTGTAGTTTCTATTTGTTTAAGTCATTTTATCATGCTTGAATTTGGAATACTTTCGTAGAACTTTACATATGCCGATTGTAAAACAAATTCGATTTTCGCGTCATATGCCCTAAGCTCATAGTTACGTAGTTCAAATTTAAAATTACACACGACGGCTGCATAAAATATGAGTTTCCTACTTAATAAAATGATTACTTAAAATACTTCTGTAACAAAAACTTAGCTCAATATCGCCAAGAAAGATTGTTTTAACAAAAATTACAGAAATAATAAGAGATGCTACAAGATCTTCAAAATCTCCTAAACTAGGTTTTATAATATAAGCTTATGGTTATTTCGTAGACATTTACGATTTCGTTTAAATCTTATATCGGAAAGAAATAAACTCACTACACATATTACAAGCTTACATCGTTTTGGGGAATGATCTGTACACAGTAGCGTGTAATAGAAAATTTGAAAAGTGAAAAATCAGAAATTCTATAGTTTTGTTAGCAAATTTGACAGGTGCAATATATAGTATTACGTAAGATCTTAAAACACACCCCGAGGAGAGTGTGATAAGCATTGAAATCTAGAAAAATAGGAATTCATTCAAACCAATAAATTACATAAAATAATATAGCAATGTACCATTATTATTTGATTCAATTGTACAAAGTTAAATAAATAAATCTCAGAATAAACTATCTATCTGAAATATAAACACACGTAATGAGTGAGGATAGTTATTGCTTTTTAAACCAACGGTACACTAAGCGCGACGCAAATAACTAGGAACAATGGGAAGAGAAATTTTTTTTTTTACCTAAATGAGGACGTCCCCTACTTAAACTCGCGTTCTTCATGAAGTAAGACAGATAATATAAAAGTAAAAGTAATAGGTCTCTAATAAGTGAAACAGTAAGCAAATCAGATCTACGAACCAAATATGAAGTGTTACGTGAAAAGGCGACGCATAGGTATAAAAGAATTTCTCTGTGGGAAGGTGTATAAGATTTTTTATAAGCCCTGGCCAGTTAAATTTTAATATTTGATTTAAAGAAGTTACGCGTATTTTCCTTTATGACTTTTCTGTATTGTGAGAATTATGGCAGGCGTTCAGATGTAAGTAGATGTAATTTGAAGCATCATAAGTTCTTTTGATGTAATTCTGAGTTAATAATTTTATTCAATGTAGCTATGCTTGTTTTAATGGCAAGCTAATCAATTAATAATTATTTAGATTAATAAAAGAAAATTGTCCTCTTCGTCTACATAGAATGTTTAATGATTTATAAAAATCATACACTATCTAATGTATTTTCGGCAAGATAAAATATAAAATAGAGCACATAAATAAAAGATAAATTGGATATTAAAGCATTGAAATAATGAAAAAACTGGAAAATAAATTATGTGTTAAAGTTTATGTGTGTTTAACAAACACGGCGTTGTCCTGGTTGACACTAAACGTAAAAATTATTATTAGTTGACATTTGAAAATGATATCCTTTAGTGATAAAATGAAACTCACTAAAGGATCTAAGAATATTCAAAGGGAAGGTGACCAACTTTGGATTGGTTCTATATAATCATTATTGATAGAGTTCCCTACTATTTTGATATTGTTTGAGTGGCAAACCCAAACAAAATTCTGATGCAGGAAAATTAACTTGATCATTATGATTTATATGATGAGGCTTAGAAAAGGTTATTTCAAGGCTTTCAGGGATCTCAAGTTTAATACCTTTATCTAGAAAATATAGGATTTTTAAATTGACATCTGGGTTAAAACCATGATCTGAGTTGGAGGAATTATTGATGTGAGTGGCTAGGCTAGAATTACCTTCAATGAAAGCTATGCTCATTTAAGTGTTCATTTATCCTCGAGGTGAAGGAAAGACCCCTCTGGCCAATATAACCAGTACCTGTTTTATTATATGGTAAAATTCATAGATCCTCGATGATTCAGTTGCATGTAAATATATTATTTTGTAGTTAATAGAGTATTTTGACCGAAATTAATGTTCCTCTGAAATCATCATTTTTTTAGTTATATCAGCGTATTATCCATATCTGACATTGTTAATATTTCTAAAACTTTTTATTTCTAGTTCTTGAAAAATGGGTCCAACATATATGTAGAGGTAGGGTAATGAGGTACTAAAAATGTAGTAGAACAATTTCGTTAACAATCTTTATTAGCTTATTTGTTGGTATCAAATTTTGTCACAAATTATTCATAAACCTATTTTACATTTCTGACACATCAGGGCACTGTTTCGCAATTTTCCGATGCGAGGCGACGACGCTTTTCTTCTGTTATGTAAGAAGATGTTTTTTACCATCAAATCTTCAAGACCTTCAAAGTCCGTTTGTGGAACTTATAATTTTTACGTTTCAGATACGTTTCAGCATTAGATCGTTTAAAATATAATTGGCTTATCTTACTTCCATTGGATTCTCTGTATAAAATCCATGCATTACTAATAGATACAACAATAAACCAAGTAAACTGATGTTATGGTGATACTCGTTAATTTTCGAATAGCATGTGATGTAGCTGACTAATCCATTTCAGCCATAAACAGAGCATCATTAATAATTTTCTCCACTAGGAATCTTCGATTCTTATTTCGTAAGTATTCTGCTTGAGCGCACGATTTTTCCCAAGAATGTCATAACGGTCTTAACAGGATTTGTTTTCTTCGGATTAGGTTGATGAGTTATTTGTTCCAATTCGTATAAAGAAGTGACAGTTCCTGCTTCTTCAAAGGTCCGAAGAAATTCTTTTCAAGATATTGTTAGATTGTGTTTATGATCCAGTATATTGTTGTTTTAGCAATGGACGTCCGTGTATTGAAATAAAATTTTGAAATAAGGACTACAGATCAGAAGCTCTGAGAATCATGAATGTTGAGATTTCCGTTTGAGTTACCTAGTTAGAATACATTGCTAGCATAAAGTTTACATTTGTTGCATGTTTCATAAACTGAAGGTGATTGGATAACTACAGCGAGAGATTTCGATTAAAAATAAAAGTTTTCTCATTATCTGTGTTGCCCAGGTGCTAAACATATCCAGTTCCTCTACGTAGTAGTCGTCTTTACTTCTTTAACTACAAACATAGATATAGACATGCGTGCGGCCTGCGTGCCATTGCCGATACAAACTATGACTTTATTTTGTTCGATGTTCGTACAAATGGAGTGTCAGATGGAGATGCTCTGCAAAAGACAGAAATGTTTAGGAGGCTGGTATTCATCTCCTCTCTAGAACCTGCCTTAAACCCTATACCGTCGGCATAAGTCAGCGATCATACTTTACACCTTTCTATGTGTATCCCCCTGCTTGCCTGATTCTCAACATCCAATCAGATATATAAATATTAAGCAGACTAGCACTAAGCAGACACCCCGGCCTGACCTCCATTTCAACCTCATACCACTCAGGCTTCTCTGCATTCACTCTAGCCGTTATCATAGTTCCCTCGTACATCCACCTCAATATTCTTACCATTCCATTCGAAATCCCTACCTCAACTTTTCTCTCCTACAAATAGTGCCTATTAATTCTATCAAAGGCTGATTTCAAGTCAATAAACATCAAATATAGCTCCCTTCTTTTCGCTATTTGTTGGTGGATAACATAATTCAAAGTTACAATATTACCAACCGTTCCCCTCCCCTTCATAAAAGCTCTTTGTGTGTACGAAATCATCCCTTTCATTCTAACCTCATCCTCTAATCTCTTATTCATAATCCTTGCAAACAATCATGTCAAACATCATTATAGTTCTGCCCCTATAATTACTCTTTCTCCTCTCTTATAAACCGGAATAATCTCTCAATTCTTCCATAGCCAGGCAACCCCACCACTCCCTTCCACTCCAAATTTCCGACATTATATTATCTAATCCCTGACATTATATTATCTAAAATTGCTTGAAATTGTTTTATTATAAATTATTTTAAACATTGCCACTGGCCAAAGGCGTGTGAATGAAAGATTTAACGCTTCAAATTCGTAATAGAGGCTATCTGGAAACGAATTCGTTTCAAGAAAACTCCCTTCGCCATTTTTATTTCTTACTATCAAGAGAGAAATTGAAAATCGAAATACAGACACACACACACACACACAACCCATACTTATGATAAAGAAAATAAAATACAAATTCTTTGTTATTAATATAATTAATGTTTGAGTCTTAGGAACACTTAGAATTTTACTTATTTCCTATTTCTCTATAACCTTAGAATTTTATTTTTTATTCTGTCATTTGGTTTCATCGATTTTGTAACATGTAGTAAGCGTTTTTATTCATTCGCATGTTTGTTATTGAGCTATACAAATTGAACTAAAAAATATTTTTTGGTATTTTGTAGTTGATATATCCATATATGTAGGATTGCATGTTGGTTTATAACTTTAATTAGGTCTGAAAACATTTTATGTTCCAGAGTCTGAAAGTTTATTCGAATGTTTTATCTTTTATAGCTTCTGAGATGTATCCAAAAGTTTCTTACACTTTACATGGCAACGTAAAACTGTATACATTTCGCATCATGGGACTTGTTATAGGCATATCGCACATAGCCTCACAGAGTCGATAAATGATATATAACAAATGATGGAAAGATTTATGATGTATAATCACATAAGTATTTTACAAGCAAAAATTGAACTTTGCATACAGGTGTATACCACTGTAGCTATCCAGAAAGCGACGTAGCATTCGTATGAACTTGCAAATAGCGGGGAGAGAGATGTCGATCACCACCGGAGACCACGCAACGCACATCTTGTCGTACGTTACAAAGGGATGCAGAAGACAAATAGAGATTCAGTGTATATATCGGCCGCATTTCTATGACCTCCTTTTGCTGCTGTTATCGCTTTGGCATCTGTTTTTTACGTTTTTTGTGCCTTTACGTCGAATGCAGGATATGAGCAAAAATTGTACTTATTAGGAGAGAAATATGTTTTGCTCTCTTTTATGGCACCTTGATTTTTGCGCGCGATTCTTTTCACTATAGAATTTCGCTTAGAGCGATCTTGGAGTACGAGTAAACACCTCTTACTAAGGTTGATGAACTTGCGTTCATTGCCGGCGTCTCGAGAGAGATTTTGCGATCTGCGATTTTTGGAACAAACACTCTTAATGAGTTTATTGAACTTTGCGTAACGAGAGTTCAATCGCCATCGCCTTTTCAGCGAAAAACTTTTAATGAAGTAAATTAATTTTAAGGGCGTTACATTCGTCTAACCAGATTTTTATATTGTCTGTAAGAAATGTGCTTTCCACGGAGTCTACTTTTATACATTTAAGAGTCTCTGTTATATTTGTTTTAAATGATTCTATATAACGTATAACGTTCTATTTTTTTGTACTTTAGCAGATTGAATACAGATTGAATAATTTTGTAAATTAACAGAATTAAAATTGATGATGAAATCGTTCAGAGTTAGAGTAGCAGTTTATGAGGAAAGTAAGTCTATTGTGTTCCAAATACTCCATATATTTGAGTAACCAATAATTTTGTAGTGTTTCAAAGTAACAATCGCCCTTCATCAGAACTGCAAAGTTATGGCTTGTAAAATAAGAATTAGGGAAACCTGGCCTAAAATAACATACCGCGTTGTAACACTTTGTAGTTTCGTGAAGAAGTAAAAAATTAATGGAGAACTAACTCTTGTTTCAAATATAGTATTTACGTAATTTAGAAACTCCAGCACTATTACAATGTGCCCATTTCGCGCGCACATAATCCTAGATTCCTTGGATTTGGTTTGTGAGAACAAACTGCTATAATATAAATATGGAGTATCATTTTCATCTTCGTCATCGTCAGAGGCAAATATGTCTATTTCCTGCTCAGTTTTATCTAGTTGCAGTTCAGCTAAATTTTGTCTTGTACATTCTGCAGCACGTCGAGTTTCCATAGCACGTACCATAACCTCTTTTGCTTTTAATTCCTCCACTACGGGAGTATTAGTAAGAAATGTTCCCCGGCTTTCTTTTTTTTAAACCTTTACTGGACACCTGAAGAAGGTGAAACAGTAGAAACTTCGAGACAACAAATCACATTAGTGTTTTCTTCTTGACCAATATTTACTTCATTTTGAAAGGCAGCGTAATGCTTTTCCCCAGTAGGAGCCGCATTTTGAGTTAGTTCCTTTTTAGATATATTTGTCACGGTTGCTGGGTTAAATAAGTAATTTGGAAATATGTCAGGATTTAGCGCCCAAATTCCGGTCTTTGCAAATCTACTAACAGCATTATAGTTTGTTGCTGCTTTACCATAAGCTGCTGCAAATTATCCACCACCTTTTTCTGGAGAAACGATCCATCTCGGGTGACAATTCAACCACTTTGCAATTTTTTGATCATACTCTTTCTTCATTGGGCCGAAAAACACACGTCGTGTGGTTTCAGTTAATAAGTACAGTGGGACATGAAGCATACAATGACTACACCATGCTGTTGAGCAAACGTCAACACCCATTTTTCTGCGGATTGCATAACAAACGAGTAGAATAATAACTGTATTGTTCTGAGTTCGATTATTATACTCCTTAAAATGCTTCATCCATCGCAGAAATACCTACCGGTCATCCATCCAGTTTTTTGTGCTATGTCAAGTGTCCCCAAAGGTGCTTCGTCATAGCCTTCAACTAAATCGATACAGGAATAAAACATTCAAAGACCATCTCTTATATAAATATATCGATAATCAAACAAATCAAGACTTGATATTTTTTTCTAAATAATTTAAGCAATAGAAAGTTTTGCTATGTATAACCGCTAGCTTTTTACACATGCAGTACATTTAGAATAATCGACCAAGGCCTCCAGCTAAAGAACATTCGCCACCTTCGTGCGCATAGGCCGAAGAAAGTCGGAGTTCGACTCAAGGCAACCGCAGAAAAAACGACTTAGCTTCAGACTCGCATGAGTTAGATAGAGAGCCAGTTGAGAAAGAGAGAAGAACAACCTGTTTCGCGTGTATTCGAATGGCCTTCTTTTTATGCTATTTTGTTCAAATTATACAAAAGTGTCAGAAGAGATTAGGATAATTTATAGCCTCTCGTGCTAGCCAGATGTTTCTCCGCCTTTTATGCGTGTATTGAACTTAACCTAACCCCGTCTATACGAAAATTCAATGACATCGTCGACAAACAACTTAGAATGAGTTTAATGAACTTTCAAGGTGTTACCTTAGTCATACCAAATTTCTCTATTGTTTGTAAGAAGCAAACACCGTTTCGAACGCTTTCCATGCAAAAGCCTCAGTCGGCGTCGTTTGGTTCATCCTTAGCCGCAGTATAGGGGGAATTGCATTTCGTTGCTCGTTTGCATGCGATAGCGTTTGCATTGGAAAGCAACTCATCATATAATCATAGAAACGTAATATCGTGGTAGGAATGCTAAGCGTTATTGTTCCTTAAAATTTGTAACGTCATCAAAAATGCTTTTGAATTGAGAGAAGTTCTCCCTTCCTCACGATTTTAGCCGAAGTTTTGTCTAAGCCCTACCTAGTTCCGCCGACAGCATTTAGAACTGCCGCCGTCGATGCCGGATCCCAAAAATCTCCGGAATCCCGGTTTTCAAATAATAAGCCAGATCCAAGCCACCGTGCCCAGAGTGAGCATTTTCACACACATGAATAAAACTAAACATTTCTAAATAAAGCGTCACCAACAAAAACCCGTTTTAATTTTTCATGCACAAAAATTAAATCAAAGTCTCAAATTATCAGTAATACAATTTCTATACCAGCAAAACAGGTATACACAATTTATACAACATACATCTTGTGCTGAAATGTTCGACATTCTCAATGCTCATTTCTTCATGTCTTTTCTCATATTCGTAAGTTTTCTAATTCTCCTCCATACCTTCTGACCGTATCATCAAACATCCTGGAGAAGAACGATGTCACGAAGATATGCCACCTACAAGGAGCCAATCATTGAACACCGAGCCAATCATCTCATTGTTGAGCTAACCGCAGCAGCAAACCGATGTGTCTACCCGGGCGATGAATGGACTGCACTAACGAATCTACGTCATAGACGAACGAACCAGGAAGTTGACGAATCTATCTCAGCGACGGGTCTACCACACCGCAGTTTGAATCGCCGACCGATCAACCTCCTCAATGATTCAATCTCACCAACGAGACATTCTCATCGAAGCAGGATTACAACGTGGCGACATCGCGAGACAACCCAATCGTCTTACACCATCAACATACGTAGACCGTCGCTTCAGTCACTCGCTTCACTCTTCAATATTCCTGCCATTCCCGCCGACACCGCCAAACCGCTGACATCACCAGACAGTCAACTCTTAAGCACTCATCATCGGCAATTTAAATGCAAACCATGCTCACGTCAAAAATCACATCTATTTTAACAACAAATTTTTCGTATATTAGTTCGACAATTTGAGGTTAAGCAGCTTTTTTAAGCTATTTTTAACATATTCGTGGTCAGTACTGCACAACAGAAGTAAATATTTACTTAAATCATTCGTTAATAGAAGAAAGAGAAAAAGCAGATTATCAAATTTTTATTCGAGTGTCAGATAACGGGAGGCCAAAAGAAAGAATGAAAGAATAACGTAAGATAATGTATAAAACAAAATAATTTCTTTAAAATAAAGTATTCGCCGACGCCCGCCCAGGCGTTCTACATAACTTTTGCAAAAGTATCCTGGCTGAAAAAAAATTAATTCGGGCACTTGAAAATCAATTTTGATGTATTATTTATGTAAATTATCGCGTCGCGTTTACAACACCGCCGTAAGTTGGCGTGCGCGCGCGAACAGTTTGGGTGAATTTCAGTTTTTTTTTTGTTAATTCTGCTTTCCTCCTTGTTTTATATTTTAACAAGTCACTTTTCTCTGTCTTGTTTCCTTCTCTGTTACTCAGAGTGTGTGCGTCTATGTGTGTCGCGTTTAAAATTTATTCCATTTAGCAAATGTCAAAAAGCTAAAATAAATATCCGCTGCCATCATTAATTCATTTATTAATTAAAACACAGCGACTTGTCAATATTTCGATTTAATTTTAAATAATTCAGCATTGATCAAAATGTTTATTGTCATTTTCACAGAAAATGTCAATAATTCAAATGGAGCTTAATATCTAGACTAGATGATTAGGCTAGGCAGTAATTGAATATCAAAATGTTTTGAAATTTGAATTGAAAAAGTATCTATTTGAGAGGAAAATGATGATAGAAGACAATGATAGTGTGATTAAATTGGTGTACTTGGATCCAATGAAAGAGATAGTTAAAGGGGTACATATTGTAACATCTAAATTTGTCCATGTTACTGTTTAGGTGAATGTAATAGGACTGAGCTTTAAGTACTCACAAATAAGGTGAATACGTAAAACAATTAGACGCCATAAAACGTTTAGCATTGTAAATACGATTTTAGATAAGGGGGCTGTCATCGGGTAACTTACGATGGATCTATTTTATGATCGAAGTACAAAAATAAATATTAGTTATTGATTATACCCTATGCTAATTAATTAAATCTTAAACAAATCAATTGTACATAGAAGCTATGCGTAGAAACAAAGTCCAATGACTGATGTCGCACAGGTCACACAAGCAGGTGTTACAAAAACTATTCTGGAATGCGCTAATGCGATACAAATTAATCATGATTAAAAGTAGGCATATCGATATGTGGAATGGGATGTATTAAAACGGTTCACCCACAGCAGTAAGGTATAGTAAGCTTGGTCGTACGCCGAACGTCGTAATGTCCAACTAATTAGCGAAATAATAACCCGGAATAAAATAATATTAGAAAAATTATTAAATTAAAAATAAAGTCACGTGTAAGTAAAGTGTGATCATAAATTTATTAAGTATTTTATTATGTATTCGTCTAATGTATCGATGTACTTAGCAATAATATTTTTCGGAATAATTCACGTGGATTAACTGTAGTATAATTTTGTTGAATAAAGTAAAGTCGAGCGTAATTTCGTAACCAGTTTATTAATCAAAATAAAGCCAACAGAAATGCAAATAAATATTTAAGATAATGGCGCGTCGCTCTAAAATAATAAATAAATAGTTTATGTAACCAATTTATTAATCAATAATATTTTTTAGCGGCCAAATCTGCAAGTACCTAGTTTAACATTTGTTTGATGTAACTTAATACTTCATAGTCACTTTTATTCAAGTGTTGATTTATTCTATTAATTTCGAAGCGTTGATTACTTTATTTTAAGTATGGGAATGAATGGGCATGTCACTCGATTGCATATAAATATTTTTAACGATCAATACAATTTACTAAGTTTAACAATTGTTTCATCACTGCTGTCTGAATTATTAAGGCTCATGACTATCTCTAAGGATTGACTTTAGCAGTAATTACTCAGCTCTAAAAGGCAAAATTAGAACACGGTACGTCCAGCTTAGTGATGGTTTTGCCCAATGTTTTATTCTAAGTTAAGTGGTGTAGCTGTGCGATTTAGATTAGAAGGTTCCGCATCAGTTATTCAATTAATAACTTTCGGTTTTTCAAAAGTCTAATATTTTCTCTTAAAACTGATTTTGAACTACCCGTGTCAATAATGAATTTAAAATTTGAATCTGGTTTAACTATATAAGGTAATTTTACATTGCTTTCTAAATTTGTGCTACGTGTTGTGGTTTATGTTCAAAGCTGGGTAAAAGTTTTGGTTTTGTCCTTCAAATTGAATTTCAGAAAAATCGGATTCCACATTTTCATAGCATTCGGTGTCATCACTTTGTCCGAAATTTTCTGGATAATATTCTGAATCTTCTGGTGTTAAAAGTTTGAAATATTTTATCTTAATAGTTATTTAGTCTTGTTAATTGATTTTGGTGAACATATAATTCATTGAATTGGATTTGATGAGTATACATTTTATTTTCTGTACAGGTTTAATGGATCTACTTGTGGAAATATCCATGCGTATTGGTTTCTTATGTAGGTTTGTAATTAGGGTTAGGTATAAACATATTTTGTTTACATAGTGGAGATGGTTGAGGATGTGAATCGTATTTCAATTATTATTAAATTTAGGTTGATTTTGCTGATTTTGACTAAAATAATTGGAATAGCCAAAATTTTGTTGGGTTGGGCTGTGTTGTGTTGTACATTAGAATAACTTACATTACTACTTTGTTGTCTAGAAAAATTATTTCTGATTGAATTGCTATTTAAATTATTTCCAAAATTATTTCTAGGTGGTGAATAATTTGTTAGGGTTACTTACAGGAAGTTAGAAAGGTCGCGTTTGATTATTTATACTTAATGTGTTTGCTGTTTTTGAAATTACTATTATTATTAAAATTCTTCTGAAGAACTGAAAAATATCTTCTAATATCAAGCTCATAGCTTCTTCAAGGTGATCTGGTATTTGCATTCTGATAGCTAAAGCTAGTTGACCCGAAAGTCCATGCAAAAATGCTTGTAAAGCCATTTTATCATAAATATGAAATTTAGCGTTACGTATAGCCTCATCCGTAATTGTTAATCTGAGTTTTATTTGTAAAAGACTCCAGTCTTGAATTTTCATTCCAAATTGGTAAGCTAACTCTTTGGAATCCTATTTTAATAACTTTAAATCCCTTACTAATCAATATTCATCCGTAAACTATTGGTGCAATACAATTTTTCTTCTAGCCCATGAGCTTTCATCGTGCCTTGAGCCAATGGAACTTTGCGCTCCGGCCGATTAATTTACTGAAAAATATATTTATTACCCACGGGCTTCTAGAACTATTTTCATTTGTTGCCTCTTGAAAGTGTTGATTAAATATTCACATGCCAATAAAAACAAATGCAAAACGACTACCATTAAACTAAGAGATAGCATTAACTTAAAGTTTTGAATTTCTCCATTAATCATGTCTGAGTTTATATAACACTTCAATTACTATTACTGTGACTAGAATTGTTTTGAGTACCACTACTAACTTGAATAAAATTTTGGTTACTAGTACTAGCTTGAACAGAATTATTTTGATTATTATTTGGAAAAAAAAGTGTGATCAACATTAAATTCTGGTGATGTTTTAACTTTTTTCAATGTATCTGATAGTTCACTAAATGTATCTTCACTGTTTTCGTCAAGAGATAATTCTATCTCTGCCTCAGAGTAAAGTACTTATTTAAGGCACAAAAAGAAATGATAAGATTAATTGCTTAAATATATATCACTTGCTTGCGTGCAATAGCAGCCATTTTGGGTGTGGTTCTCTGGTCATACGATGTCGTTAAATATGTGTCAACTGTTTTGTAGATTGACTTTAGTTAAATTGAAATTAAACTTGCTTTTAATTAATCTTCATAAATTTATCGTTGCCACACAGGTTTTATTTATTAGATTTACTTGTAGGTTCAATTAGTTAATAATTAAAGTTAAACTTGACTTTGGTAAATATTTGACGTCCAATCAAGCCCAAATTCTATCAATTTTTCGTTGCCAATTAAGGTTCGACGAAGTGGATAGACTTTTTAAAAAGTTTTATTTAAGTTAGTAGACTGAAACTAAAGATCTGAACTGGGCTTAATTTAATTTATTTCTTAATTACAATGTTCGTACCTGCTCTGCTAGGGCACTGAGTTTAGTTAAATATACTGCATAAGCCTAAGCAAATATTTATAATAAAATTAATTAATTGAATTTACTATATGTTAACTATAGTGAGATCTATATACTAATGATGAAAGTGCGGAGCAATTTACTATGCACAATTGAGTACGTTTTCTTGGCAAGCGGAAAGTCAAAACTAATATGGCGCCTATGATACTTCGTATTTATATCACCGTGATTTACATGTATGTGAAAATGTCTGCACGTGCCAAACACATATTCAATTAAGTTACTTAAGCACTTGTAATACGCTAACTAATTCTATGATTTTAATATAATCTACTTTCTTGACATATACTCTAATTACATTAATTCATTAGGTGTTTCGATATTTTCAAAGGATCTGTATTTTTACTTTAAAAATAGATTAAGCCAAATGATTTTATCTAACCTCAAAGAATTAGGCCTAATGAAAAAAAATAGTGATAGGTATCAGGAAGGGGTAACTAGACATCAAATTGGATGACGCGAGCTTCTAAGAGCTAAAGTTTCTTATTGGGGAGATACTTAATCCCTCTCTTTCTCTCTAATGTGTTATACTAATGAAAGTTCTATAAACGAGCAGCCACAATAGTAGTAAAAACTAGTTTTTAACTTTTCAGAATACAGAAATATGCATTAAGATGGCAATCAGTCCTGCCTACCGCAGACAAAATACATTAAATGCCAATAAACACATTAAATGCGAACGGTAGTACAACAAAACTTCAATTATCCAAACTCCAGCTATCCGAATAGCCAATTATGATCACGCTTCTTTAAAAAAAAACCAACGACTTGCTGTTTGTAGTTTTGTTGGACAGTGTTATTACGTACAGAAGTTTCTTACTGTAGATGCAGTTTTGCGTGCCTTTTCTACTGTGAGTGTAGCGCAGCATTCTACTGCAAATGTAAACAATGAGTCGTCAGTCAAGCGAGCACTGCATGTTTGCTTTGTGAGTATCAGTTAGTTATTTTGTGTCGTGACTTCATCTAGACTGGTTTGTCGCTATTCGGTTCATCTTCGATGTATGTTTCCCTTTTGTGTAAGTGCTTTAGTTTTCTGTGCAATATGTCATCTAAAAATCCTAAAGAAACAGAAAACTTTATTGAAAAATTCAAAACTCAGTTATATGAGCCTATGTTTGTGTAAAATGCTGACGAAACTGGCCTTATTTGGAAGGCTTTGGCTAAAACCACTCTAGCTTCTAAAAGGGAATGTCCATGAGGTAGCCATGAGGTTAGCATAGACCGTGTTACGATGCTGAATTGTGCCAACTCTAAGAGAAATTACAAAATACTCCTTCTGTTAATAGACAAACAAAAAATCCTCGGGTTTTCGAAAATATGATAAAACATACCCTCTTTTAGAAGAATCACTGAAGAGAGCATCCATGACTGCTGCTTTGTTTATCAAATGATACGATTCAATTTTTATACCTGAAGTAAAAAATTCCAAAAAGCCCTAGGAAGAGAACTCGGTAAGTTAATGATAATTCTAAATGATGCACTCACCCACCCCACAGAATACCTCCTTGACAGAGAAGACGAATATTTTAAAAGCCCCTTCCTGCCGCCAAACGTGACGAGTTTGCTGTAGCCAATGGATCAATCGGTTGTCAAAACTACGACGCGCCATCACAAACGACAACTGTTGAGGAAGGCTGTGATAAAAGATGTAAGTAAAAGGCATTATGGCTCATCACCAAAAAATGTATTTAAAAGATTGCTGTCATATGGTGGCGGAAGCATGGAATTTGGTTAAAACGAACAAATTAAAAAGAGCTTGGAACTAATTGGAAGGCATTTCAACTAAGGAGGAGGAGGAGGTACAGAAACAAAAAAGTAAACGTGAAATGGAACAGAAAGAAAGAGAAGCAGAAAAGGAAGAGGAAGAACATGCTTTTGAAAATTCCTGGTATGCTCTACGTGCAGTACAAAAGACTTTGGAGATTGGCTTGCTTGTTATTCTTGGGAGCCTGAGTTTCAAATTCTAAACGGTGATGAGTTTATTCAAAGACTAACCCCGATGGAAGAAACGGATGACCAAGACGATGAGGTGGCTAATGAACCAGAAGCGGGACCGTCAGATAATGAGGCATTCGTGTGTTTGGAGATGGAGCGACAAACGGAATGTGACCACATCCAGCTGCTTATCGTCAAATGGATGCGGAACTTGACTGCACGGAAACGATTTAGGAGATGTGAATAGCTTACTATTAAATCGCTGACACGAAAAAGTCGCCTAAAAGAAAAAGAAACAATACACAAATTGGGTCCTAAACATATCTTTGTGATTTAAATGATTTAGAAAATTTTTAAATATTTTATAGCGTTAAACTCAATTGACGTGTAATCAAATAAACCAAAATGCGTGCTTCTGAATAACACGTTGGGACTTCTGGATTAATTGGAAATGAATTGATCACATTCGTCGAAATATGAAGCATATGCAGTCCGCGACCTTTTGGCAAAGAGTGAATCTAGGCCAGTTCATGCAGAACAAAACGTACAAATATTGCTTTGGAGACAACCTATTACTACAATCAACGTTTGGTTTATACTTATGCCTTATAGAATTTTACAGCGCTGCCAGAAAATAATTACGCTACACTTAAAAATTATGATCATGTGTTTAGAGGTACATTAAAGTATAATACTCTCCTTTTTCTTTTACGTCATCAAAGCGTAAACTCAATTCATAGTAATAGTTTGAGAGTAATTTTTTTCTGTACGTGATCTATTTATGAACTGAAAAATGTTTGGAATAAGCAGCGAAAATAAAATTAGTATCATAAGTACCTCCAAGAATTTCCAACAATTTTCAAATATTTTAAGTACTTACAACATTTCCGAGTATTTAATGAAAAGTTGTACATTCGTTTTACAATTCTTCAGTAGAAGGCAACTTTCAAACTCTTGCAAATAAAAATAATAATACCTCGTTTGCCCTTCTGAGTTCGACGTACTCTAGATTTCCAGTTAATTTTAGCCCTTCTTTCTTCTGCCGTGCGAAACTTAGCCGTGAATTTCTTGTTTGCAACATTTCTTCGACATACATTTTAGATGCCCACACCACATAAGCTGTGTAGATCCAATGCCATCTACAATTTTACAGTGCACTTCCCGTAATTACCTGATATTGACGTTGGTGACACGTGCAAGTTTGGACATTTAGCATCATCCTCTCCAAAAATTTATTTTCTCTGCTAAATGTCGTTGGCCTTTTCTATTGTATATCAGCCAAACCTCTGAAGAATAGCTCATTGTGATCACCAGAATTGTTTCCTATAGGGCTGTTTTCGTTTTGTTGCTAACCTTTGGGTTCCTGATAATAAGACGTACCATTTGTGTAATTTGTTTGCCAGTTGCTATTTTCTTACTTATATCATGTTCATCAGTTCTGTTACTGGTAATCGTAATATAATAAATAAATATTTTACGTTGTTGAATCGAATTCATGCAGCACTTTGAAACGCAATGTCTATAGGTGGATCTTCAATTGACATGTACTGGTTTTGTCCGTTATAGATCTCTCGATTCCATTGAACGTATTTTCTAGAAACTTTCGTAGCATGAAGAAGATAGCATGGTGATGATCAGCCAATATTATGTGGTCGTCACCAAATAGTAGCGTAATTAGGTAATTTCCATTCATACCTAATCCCATTTTTTCACATTTGCTGTACTAGTGGTTTAGTGCTTTTCAAAAGAAAATTTTAAAAATTGTACGCAAAATGTGGCACCCCTTTCGTATCCCTTTGTTTACTGAAAACTCTGCAAAAAATGTTGTTCCTACTTTTACTGTACTAGTGCTGCTTTTGTATAATCTCTTTAGGCCTTTAATGTAAGTAGATGAGGTATGAAAGTATTCTAGTTGATGAGCACGCAGTCATACGAATTTTTTTAATCGATGAGAACTGCATGCAGGTCTTCCATACAAAATCGGCCTGGTCTGATCCCGTTCTGATTTTCGGTTTCTTCGTAGTGTTCTTGAATACTTTTTGTAGTATCCGCCCATGCAACCTACCCACAGAACTGGTTACGTTTTGTGACCCGCTAGTTGTTACACGCGCTTCTTAAGTCTTTGTTTTTAATATGACCTATTCGCAATTCAGTTGGAAGTATACACTATAGTAGGGCTATTGAGAAGGAAAACTATAGGCCTGTAACCCAGTGACGCACACAACTGTTGCTGTTGCCGAGTAATTATTACTAACCATGCAGCGCATCAGTTACAAGTATACACGCTACGTGTATAAGAAGTAGGAGAACGGATGAGTAGGAAGTGAAGTAAAACTATTGAAACATACATGCAGTTCAATCAAATAGTAATATATTATTATTCCGGCGACTGTCGCTGGCTGTTCTTTGCCATGGACCTGGCTTAGTTTGGCTGGACTGGCTGCTGTTATTGGACAACAGTCTCCGAGTTCTTGGGATCTAGAACTGTATATTTGTAAACAAATTTTCACAATTTGTAGACAAAATGCCTTCGTTCAAGTTTTGCTCCGTTCTATGGTTCGTTTGTAGTCAATCACAAAACATTTATAACGCGACACGGTCTAACTCATACAATTTTATGTAAATTTTGTTATTACCCTACTCTGTGTGACGATGTAATACATAATTCCAGACTTAGGGGCTTTCCCACGCTAACAATAGGACGGTAGCAGCAGGACTGACGAGTAACAGAGAATGGTACCTGTGAATGGCGGCAGCGAGACGAATTATCAATCAGTAATCGCAATTCATATCAAATATAGACAATGTGTTTGAAATCACACAGAGCAGCTCGGTCAAATCAATATTCACATACACCCGCTTCTAGCGTGCGTAAGTCATCATACATATTAAAATATATGGGTGACATAAAACGACAGCAGAGCGAGCTATGCAAGATATAACAATCATTGTTCGAGAACGTGGCTCTATCAGGACTTTATTGTTTACAAATTATGCATGCGTTCAAGTTCATTATTAATTCAGGGTTCCCAAATCTATTTATTTAAACAATTTAGTTTATTTGCCATGTAAACCACATACTTTGTAGAATGGCTGCTCAGTAACGTGCTTCGTTAGAGCTGCATTAGAAAAAGAATGTAGTAATTCTTAAAATTGGGGTGCAGGGTACTGCACAATGCTGCTGCATCAGGTCCTGGGAAAAACATGTTCATTGTTGCATTAATTTGCAGAGTTCTAATGTATTCTAGACCGTTATTCTTTGCAATGCTATAGAGGAACATTTCGGGAGTTTGTTTAGAATAATTCGAAAATATGAAGTCATTGAGTTTAGCAGTACGCGATTCTAATTGCTATAAAAAAAGTTCCAATTCAAAAACTATAGACATAGAACCTGTGACCATATGGCAGCACAGTGGGACATTCGCATATAAGTTTTATATTTATTTACTTAATTTTATACAAAGTGTGATTCAAAAAACTAACTGAGGAAACTATATTATTATTATTAATCATTAAATTAAACTATATTGTCCATAATTTAATCCAGATAAATTTTATTATGTTTCAGATACTTGCTCATCTAAGTAAATACCCCAAGTCATTACCCCTTAAAAACCGGGTGTGACAATTTCAAAATTAATAGAAATTGCTAATGGGTTTAAAACACTTTTAAAATGTATTGCATTTCACATGCATTTCACTTCAGAATTCTTGGATGGATTAGTTTTAGGAAAATGCAACTAATATATCGGAACGATTTATTTGTCTCAAGTATAATACGATAGATTTGTAAAAGCGTGACAACATTGGTCGTAGAACATTCCAAACGCATGGATTTGTAAGGGGGATCCGTCCGACAGCGTCGCGTTTTTGGCGGCATCCTGCGACGCCAGCGTCCGCTAGTCTAAACGACGCCGCGTTATTAAACGTATGTTTTGTTATTACAATCGAAAGGTATTGAGATATCGCAAGAATCGTGTGTTAAATTAAAAATATTAAACAAATTACTGTAGAAACAAAAAGTTTTTGTCTGTGAGTGTTTATGTGAGTTATAATTATTTTATATTCAATATAATTGAAATTTATTTAAAATAATTTATTTGTGCTGATACAATTAGTTATAATAATTTTATTTTAACTTAAATTAACTTTGGGTGTTTAAGTACAAAATACAAAATGGATTAATAAACTCAAAAGTTGTAAATTCGAGTTTTTAACATTTTTAAAAGAGGAATCCAGTTTTTGTGTTGTTATGATGTCTATTGATGTTAAACAATAAATATTATTTATAATGGATTTTTCTCTTAAAAGGTAAGAGTTTATTAAACAATTGCTTACAAAATATATTTTTGTTTTATAGTTATAAGTAATATTACTTATTGTACTAATTTACGTAATCAAACGTATAACTTTGTTTCAAATATGTTGAGTGTAAATGCATTATATAAAATGATTAAATAGGATATACAGTATTTAAATTATTATTATAAAGTTTATATTTGCTAAACTTTTAGTACTTAATCAAATAAATTGTCATAAAATTGATGTATTTAAAATACCATTATACGAGGGGTGATCAGAATTTTTACGTTTTGAGGGACATAGAAGCTCAATTATCAAATTGTTGTTGTTTTCTGTGGATATTTCCCTAAGCGTATGTTGACAACCGCATCCATATTTGTATTTTAGTTTCTTGTCAGCTGTCAATAACGTGATTTGTGTATTGATGTCATGACGATTTTTCACTTGTGAAACAAATAGAACAAGGAATTTGCATAATCAAGTTATATATTAAAAATAAACTAAAGTGCAGCACAGCGGCGGACATGCTAAATCTGTTTTTGTTCATTCTTGTATGAATGAAACAAGTATTTATAAGTGGTAAAAGCGTCTTTAAGAGCGCTGGTAACATGTTGAGGATGACGAGCATTCTGGGCGTCCTACAGCAAGAACTGAGAGTAACATCGAATAGCTGGAGAATCTAGTGTCGCGCATAGCGAGTTCTCCTGCGCAACGTGAGCCGACTTACCTTAAGAAATGTCGAACGTAAATTATATGCTATGAAATTAGGGAGCATTAGTGAATTTTGGTGTTATGCCTATAATTTTCAGAAGTTCTTTCATCAAATTCAATGTAAATACACTTTATTGTTCGCTTTAAATTATTATGGGAGCTCTATTTATGCACAAAATATTTTCTAGCAAAAATTTTACTACTTGTCCAGCTGTAGTATTGGAAATAGCTCTAGTTCTGCCCATATCTTAGCAAAGTCTAGATATGTAATTAAATTCTTCTTACCAGTACTTCTTCGTGGTACTTGATCCACCATATCCAAACTAATTATTTCAAATGCCTGCTTTGGATTCCAAAAGGTTCTAATAAGCCTGCCGGTAGTCTATTTGTTGGACGCTTTCTTCTCTGGCAATCGGCAAATCCTCTTAAAAATATTTTTAGTTATAAGCTTTGAATTATGAGATATAACATTCCATACTTTAGTTTTTGTGCCACTACCAATAAATTTCTTGCATCGCGATTTGGCTCATTCCTTTTGTACAATATATTGTCCACCAGCTTGAAATTATTTTATTTCCTCTTACAACGCGGCGACATTTATAGCGGTAGACAAAAATGACGGTACCAATAAAGCCAATCATCTTCATCCTCTTCTGTACTTTGTTTGCAATGGTACCTATACCCCTTACAGTGAACTGTATCAAAAGAGGGTTCCGATAGTTTTAAAGACCATCTCGCTAATTCCTCTACCGGATTTTTTATTGATTTCAAATAATATAGACTACGATGATCCATTTGTATCACAAGTTTTGGAAATCCCTGTACATATTGTCTCCATACCCACGCAGCCCATATTGGGGCCAAGCATTCCAGCTCTGTTATGTCATAATTTCTTTCACTCTTGGTCAGACTTCTATTTACTGGATGAAAATGCAGTCCATCCTACCTCTTTTGTATTAGAATACATCCAAATCCTTGCACACTTGCGTCGACGTGCCTTCTGTTTCTCCATGAAGCGAAAGTGAATCTACACCGGAGCAATGCAAAGTGCATACTACAATTTTTTAAACGCTTTTTTTTAATCGGTCTAGTTTGGTAAGTGTTTTATGAATGAAGCAAGCAGGTATTTCTAAGTAGTGCAAATGTTTTCAAGAGTGCGGCAGACATGCTGAAGATGTCGAGCGCCTTGGGCGCCCAAATACATCAATAAGTGATACTAACGGTCGATAAATTGTAATGGACAACCACTATGTCACTTTAGAGAAATTGCTGAAGATGATAGCGTTTCATTTCGTTCATGTCAAGTAATTATTTCCAATCATTTAGGTATATGAGACAAGTGGCAGCAAAATTTGTTCCCGAATTATTAAATCGTCATCAAAAGCAGTGTAGAGTTGAAGCAGCTCAGAATCTGCTTAATGAAATCAACGACATTCCACAATTTCTTAAATAAAGCAATAAACGCTTGCAAATTACTTCGATATTAATGGCGTAGTATACGATGAGTTTTTGCCACCGGGTCGTACGATTAACAAAGAGAACTCCCTAGAAATTGTACACCTTTTCCACGTTCTGGTGATTGCACCACGATAATGCACCTGCGCACACTACGTTGCTTGTTTATAATTTTTTGGCCAAAAGCAAAACCGCTATGGTTCCGCATCTTCCAATTTCACCCGATGTAGCATCTTGCAAACTTCTTCTATTCCTGACAATAAAAAGGACTGGATGTATCGTCGATATTTACGAGACCAGAACTGAATCGCTAAAGCAACTAAATGCCATATCAAAAACTAAATTTTTGATTTGCTTATACTTGGAAGAAGCGTATTACGTCCATTGGGAATTAATGTGAAGGAAATAGTGCTAACATTAAGGATTATTTGAGAGAAATAATAATTTGTCATATTATTTGATTATACCTCGTACACAGTGCGAGATAAAAATGTATCCCCTTTCACATCGATATAGCTATCAAACCGGTTCATATATTTTGTTTAGATGTATTTTGCTTAGATGTATTTTGCTTAGATGTATTTGGTTAGCTTGGACATACCATTAGCTGATTTAATCATTAAACAAACTGATGGAAGTACGTTCATTTTATCTCAAAATCATTTTATTGACCATTAATTTTAAAAACCTCTACTTTATTTGTCTAATTGTACTTTATTTGGTTGAAAAATCAAACTGAGCAATTACTAAGCAGCTGCACTATTTGAAAGTAAATAGAAAATTCATTTCCAGAACAATAAATGGGTGCACACAATGGCAATGTAAAAAAAAGCTCTCAAAAAAGAACTGCTAGTAGTCCACCTATGATTCGTGAACTAAAGCCTCGAATTCAACGAAATCTGAGCCCAAATACCAGAAAAAACGCTATGGAAATGCCATGATCTGACTGGAATCTTTAGAAAAATTGTCTTCTTGTTAAGTATTACAAGATGCACAAAGTCCATTAACTTAGCCCTAAACATAAGATGGGCTGATTGGAAAGAGCAAATGTGTTGAGTCATCATATTGGCACGTGCAGTAAGATATGGGGTCGAATTAAATATAATGGCGATCCAAGCAGGTTAACTTAGTCTGCAAATTATAATCTAATAATTCTAATTGCAGTAAAAGTTCTAATATCCTGCACCATTGATTAATCACTAATCTTTGAACAGCCAAAACAAAACAACTTTTTCTTATCTTAAACTAAATGAATTTGCAGACAGATAATAATATATCTCTTATCCAAACAAAACAAAAAATAAAACTTTGAACTAAAAATAAAACCCTAGTATATTTTCTTGCGCCCCATCGTTTCCATGTCCCTTAATTTTTACAACCAACTTATTTTTTATTTGTCTATATTTTTAATAATTTTTATAGTTTTCTCAGGATAGTATAAAAATAATTAATAAATTAAATGATTATGAACAATTAAATTCATAATTAATTTTCACTGATATATGTCGTTAAGAACAGATAAATCATTTGGTATCAAATCCAGACTCATCTCTATTCTCGCGGTGATTTCAAATTGTGCAAAAACCCATTTACGACGATTTCTTACTGTGTGGAACAGAAAGTACGAGAAACATTTATCATTTTGTAATGCGTCCAGCTATGAGCAAGGAATTTTCTTGATTATAGATTATAGATTAAAGTTTAAAATTTTATTATGGTACTCAATTACGTTTAATAATTTCGCAAACTTGGAATATATCCATCACTAGGGTTAAAAAAATTGTAAAAATTTTGCTAAATTGTACAAAAAATTTAATTGCTTTTTAAAATATTTTTCTTACATACTGTTACATGTACTGGAAAAAACTTTAAAAACTTTTTCACACTTTGAAAGGAATATCTTAATATCACAAGTTTTGAAATCTTCTGAAGCATGTTAAGATGACGAAAATCCATGTCCATGTTATTCTATTTCGAAAAATAATTGTTCAATGTAAAAGCTTAGCTCATGAGAACCGAAGACTCAACTTATTTGGATGATCTTTATAATCAATAAATCAAAAACTCTTTATTTAGATAAAAAAAAATTGTAACAGTATATATATATAAACCAAAGTTACGAAAAACGAGATAAAAATCAAACAAACAACAAAAAAAGTCAAAGTCTACCTTAAAGGGTCTCTTAGAGGGAATAAGGAATGTTTACCTTTATTTCATGCCTTTAATTCCGCTCGCACCCTTACATTACCTACCATTCTGCGCCAGTGCTCCAACCGTTCTTCATTTTTTCCACTTATCTTTCATATCTTCTAACACTCACCCATCCAGTATCTGTTTTCTTTTTTGTCGCCCCTTCATCTAAGTCACACAATCAATTCTTGTTTTCCACGTTCACATCGGCAGTCATATATTCTTTAATTCCCTCCCCATTTATTATATTGAAATATTTTGTATAACATCTTTTTCATATTTCTTGCATCTGAATATTGTAACGCAATATTTTCATAATAATTACAGAATCGATGAGTCTATATATGCTCTATCGCGGAATAACGGATATCTCTCAATATACGGTATGGATCACGGGTAGCGTAGGAACACTTGGAGTTCACTACTAACCGCGGTTTATAAATCATATACAAATACGGCAGGGCGGATAAATCTCCATACACAATTATGGAAGACATGTAGGGTAGGACAACTTGACATTTGCTACTAACGACGGGTAATAAATTTTTCACATACGGAAGGGCGGAAAAATTTCAATGCTCGATATGGATAACTAACAGGTCCTGTACATTCCGAACGCGCTGCCATTTACAATAACGCACTCGTGAACTTAAGTATTTATGTAACATGAGTCAACAAAACTAACCATAGTATCAGCAGCTAACCGTTGTGAACATAGGTTAGCGTTTGATACACGTTAGTGCAGTAACGGAAAGGAAAATTGCTACGGCTATCAGCGACAGCACTGTGAACATAGGTGTCACTCACCGAATTATCAACAACCAATTGCTGTGATCATATTTTAGCATTTGACACATTTTAGGGTTTTATACGGTATAGGAAATGCTAATAGTTAGTTTAACACCCTTTTGAACATAGGTAAGTGCTAGCTACATTTTAGCGGAATAATACACAACGACGGAAACACATCAGTCACAATACCGTCCTTGTGCACATATACAGTATTGTTCCTCACCACTAAATACCAACTGCTCACCACTAAATACCAACTCTTGCATACATAAGTCAGTAATGTGTGCATTATGTGCAAAGGAAATAGGTAAACGGAATATTGAGAGGAAACACAAATCACTCAAAATACAAGTAATCAATAGCAATGAACGGTAAATCTAAGGATATAGCAGTAAGCGGTATAACAATTATTAGAAGAATTACTCTTACCAAACGTATGGACCGGTGGCTGCAGGCTCGGCTGATGGCTGTTGATTTAGGACTCGGGAAGACGGGAGACTGTTATTAAAAGCTCCTTTTGTGTTTCACGTAGGAAGTGGAGAAACCTTAGAACCGCGAAGGATGCCCGAGCATCCAACAGTGTAGGACTTTTACCGCACTAAAGCTCCACTATAGTTTAGGCAGATTGGAGAGTTTGTTTGAAGGAGGCTATAGGATTTATCAACCTCTTCAGCCTGGAACAGGTAATGAATGGAATACTTTTAGAAATTATGGTAAGCTGATACCTAGCAAGTAAGATGTACGCTATAGTTTTCGCTTTACAGTCAAGGAACCCTGCAAAAACCTTGACCATACATACTATGGTCAACTGATGAGGGAGTTCGGTTTAGTGGAATGAGTTATTAAAAGCTTAAAAATATTCATATTGCATATGGTCATACTGGGAATACATTCCATCGCTTTCATATTCATGCGGTCATCTATAATACAATCGTCCCAGTACATACACACGGAAACTGCGCTAGATAGCGCTAGTTAACTAGGTACGTCCTTCCAGCGATGTAAACAATCGTAAGCTCTCTATTTGTTATTCAGTCGATCACATATTCCTATCTTTTATTCGCTCTACGTCCTTATTTAGCAGACAATATGTTTTAATAGTCCCGTTCTAAGTTCGGAAGAACCAAGAACATTTAATTACTTCTAAATTACTCTAAATTATTTAAGTACTCTAAATTCATCTAAACTACAACTGTTAATTATATTTTAACGCATCTTAAGTATAATATTCTTATTATTTATTTATAAATGCGTTTTAAATAATATAATCTTTCATTCAAAGAATGGTATGGCAAAAGATTTAAATCATGTTCGCTTATTTATTTATGCAAGATGACGCGCTTTTAGTTTTACATATAGAGAGAGAGCCAGACATATATTGTTTTATGCAGTCTTTTTGCTATAAGGTTGCCAATTCAAGATGCTATTTAGTTTATTTAGTAACGAAATGTATATAATATTATTTTTATATTAACAGTACTCTATTACAATATCATTCATCCGTATCTCAACATTTTGGTCTACATCTCACATTTTCTTGAACCATTTTTGCACAGACAATCTTATTCTTTCATACATTTTCTACCTCTCTTTTGCCTATTCATTTAAAGAGCTACCCCTTCTTTTATACTCCAAACGTTTCAAATGAACCATTTTCACCAATCTCACATTCTCATACACCATAATCTTTCTCACATATTTTTCTGTATTCCTTTATTCCAACATATATACTTCTCATATAATTAGAAAACTTAGTGTAAACATTTTCACTCCAATTATTAACCCTAGTGTATAGAAGGGGTTACCAAGACTAAACCTTAATGCGTATATTTAAGTATAATCGCAAATAAAACTCTCCTATTAAATGATAGTAAATTTATGCTAGTAAATGTTTCTTATAAATCTCTAATGATACATACCTAATTCCATAACTTCTGTTACAGAGGTACAAGTATCTATTTCTCTTCTAATTCTCCAAGGCTACCCATGCAACCACCTTATAATACGCAAAATATTTTCGTCATTACTTAAGGTAAGTCGGTTCAAGTTGCGCAGGAGAACTCGCTCCGCGCGACATCTCCCACGCTTTTTAAAATGTCTGCTGACATTTTACAACTACCAAACATAGCCTCCTCTAATTACTGCTTGATTATTCCTCCTAACCTACAGTACCCTTAGCTATTCTGTTAAAACTTAATACTAATATGTTGACAAGATATATTAATACTAATTTTTTCACAATAACCACGAAAATCACCCTAAAAAACCCTTGTTCCTTTCACCATTTCGGCTCCAGTTTAACTCCAGCTATGTGCTCCGATGTTGACTCATTATTTCCCTGATGCAGAAACAGAAGTGCATGTCGACGCGGATGTGCAACGACTTGGATGCATTCTAATGCAAAACAGGAAGGATTCACAGCATTTTCATAGAGTATGCTATGCAATTAGAGGTCTGGGCAACAGTGAAAGAAATTATGCATCACAAAACTTCTGCTTCTACGTTCCACCACATATGCTTTCATCAACAACGTAAAATAGTTTTGAGACTTAAAACTCTCAACTGAACAGGGATCTTTATTCTATTGGTTGTAATTACAAACCTTCCAAAATGTTTTTAGCGGAAGTTTCCTTCAGGTCACCGTCTAAGTGACGCTGGCTACTTCCAAAGTTTCGACCAGTCAACTGTTCACCATGAAGCTGCTGTTGCTCAGCTGATTTCGTATAAAATGATTGCCTATACGTTCCACCTCTTATTCTTTCATCAAAAAAGTAAAGTAATGCTAAGCCTTAAAAATCGCAACGCAACAGGGAAATTTTACCTCTTGGTTGGAATTACAAACCTTCCAAAATTTAGCGGAAGTTTTATTCAAGCCACCGCCTCAGTGACGCCGGCTACTCCCAAAGTTGTCACCGGTCAGCTGTTACCGGTCAGCGGTAATACGTTTGGACTACAAACTAAAAACATGTTCAAAAAAATTTGTACAGCAATTTCTATTTTGTTATTAATTTGCTGCATCTCATTTAGCAACATTTCTCTTGAATTCAATGATGAGACTTTGATAATGTTTTTTGAGTTTATTGATTTTCAAGCATACTTTTGAATTCTCTAATTATGTCATTCGTACTTTAATATAAACTTGTATTTCTTTTCCTTATATCTTTTATTCTTACAAGCAAAACAAAATCTAAGCAACTGCAGTGTCGATATTACTTCGAAACAGTTTCCTAATGAAACGAAACACAATTGTTCGAGCAGATTTTTGTCACCAGAAAAAATACGTAAAGGGAAAATGCGAAAAGGAATTCATTCACGAAATGAACGTCTCTGATTCGATTACTTTTCTTCTATTCACCGTAAACGATGCGAATTTTCATCGGAAAAATCTTCCTCCACGCGCGTGCATACGCAAGCAAAGATTTTTCTTTTCCGCTCTGTCAAATCTAATTTCGTAATTATACACAATAAGGTTACGGCAAAAAGCGTTTAGGCGTACGTTTCTGTCTTTACTGTGTTTTTTTTTGCTTTTCGGTAAACAGTTGTGCCCATGTCTATACTGTAGTAAAAAGCTTTGCACAATTCTCAATTTTATAAATTATTCGAGTAGGTAGTTATTCATAATTAAGTAACTCATTATCTATTCTTCTAATTTTCGCTATTTTAGTTGTTTTTGTTCAAAGTACCTTAATTTACCGAATCGTGCATAAGTTTATAGCATATTGCTGCTAAACTTATTATACAGAGGGTGACAGTAAAAACAACTTAAACGAAGAAGAAAAGAAAAATACAGAGGAGACTTTTACAAGCACTCGTTCGTGCCACACTTTGAAGTTACAATAAGTATTTTAATTTATATTCATATCTTAAATTTTGTTTTATTCATATTTTAGTTATTTGTTATATTTAGCATATTCAAGTTTTTATTAATAAATTAAGTAACAGTTTTAATCATTTTTGTATTTATCACGGATTTAACAATGTTCCAATTAATCTTAATTCAGCGTCATTTACTCATAACCCGCAATTCGAAGTTCACGCCAAACTCAGAATCCGAAAATTGTCGGTGAGTCACCATATTGGATTTTTAAATGACAGCTTTCATAGACCCTAGAATGTAGCAAAGGTAGAGGTAGAAGGTAGAACAGGAAGGTATCGGAGCGTTCAAGTACAAAACATGATAACGGAAGAGGTACATACCTCGGAAAAGGATTACTGCGATACGTAACGAAGTTAGCCAACATCAAAAAGTCTAGTGACTTCTATTGAAAGTGAACCACAAATCAAGAGTATACACTTTATCTATATTAGTAGGACAAAGGAACAGGTAAAAGTGATAAGAAAAGCTATTCAAATACATGCAATATAACTAAACAGTATAAGCTAAGCAAAACTGCTTAGCAAACGATATAAAACTGCTATCGTTTGGATCGGTGACTGGTTGTAACTATCTGCTGATATGGCTGCTCGCTGGCTAGTGGGACTCGCTGGTATGGCACGTCTTGAAATCAGGAACTAATTCTTCAATACTAACCAGGCGCTCTTTTGTAGATCACGGAACACACAGAGATACATACAACTCTGTGTAGCAATGAGCCACTAGCACCAGTTATATTCTACGGACATACGCTTAATTTCGTGTGCTAGTCTTCCACTTTATTTCTTCAAATCAGTATAGTCACAGCAATCAGTATAGCCATAGAAATGACAGCGTATCGTCAGGGAAATGACAGGGTCGCGCGTAGAGGGAATTAAGATAAAGTCTTGGCGAGTTGGTGGATTCTACAAAATCTAAGATCTCTAAGCACAATGATAAATCAACTTTGGCGATTTGAAATTAATTCACGAGTGGACTATACTGAAAGCACTACTTTAGATAATGATATGAAAATATTACACAAATTTTAAAAGTAGAAGTGAGTTTGCTAATATAATAGTTGATGATCATTTGATGAATTGGAATTGTTTGATATTTAGCTATCATCTACGGTATCTAAGTTTCATTCTGATTTTATTCATCTCACTAATCTTTTATTAAATAATATAGTAAAAGCATGCGGTTCGTGACAACATCGAAAAAGTGGAAGGGTCTTATTTCTGACATCTTTGGGTTAGGACAGCTCCCTCAACAAGGCTAAATTGTACCCTCTTCTGAAATCGAAAGATGGCAAAATTGTCCAAAAGTTTTATATTGACATTTTAAACAAATAATCATTTCCACAAAAGTTGACTTTTGAAAAAAAAAAACAAATCTAAATTGTTATTGAAATTGTCAATTTTCTATAAATCTACGAAAAATACGGATTTTACCATACAATTCGTGTTTACTTAAAAAGAACCTATAGATTTTCCGAATTTTTTTTCAATTCACGCTATGGAAATGTATAGAAAATTGAACGGACCTATATCGCCTATTTTCAATTGAGTGAGCGTTTCATGGTTGTATTAAATGAAGTGAAATAATTTGATAAAATGAAGAAAAAGTAGGTAAAAATGGTCCCAACATTTACACTATGGTCCAAATGGACCCACCAAATTAAGCGTATATGGAAAGCTTGATGACTACTATTGCAATTGGCTGAAAGGACATTGGGGTCATCTTGATTGGAATGCACACGCAAAAAAAGCTTAAAAATGGCGGACTTTATATCTGCAACGGACGAAAAATCGATCGATTTATAGCAATTTGGGGATACTATTCAATTTCTGGAATCTTTTATGTTGTTATAATTATGTAAATTGTTCGAAAATTTGATATATAATGAGCATTTTCACTCACTATGTTTAATTAACTTGGGTCAAATTGACTGTACTTCCGTTGAAACTGGGTAATTTTTGGTACATTATATGACAAAAATGAAGATTTTCAGAGACTGCTGCCATTAATTGTATAAAGGTTGAACTTTTATTAAGGCTGAACTAGTTCTAGCATCCTACACTATGGTTTATTAGTTTTAAAACAGTTTTTGGGAAAAATATATCATCATATTTTCGACGTTCTTGACAGCTGTTAATCAAACTGAAAATTTGTTTAAATTTGGAATTACAAATTTGTATGACGCCATGCCACTCCGACGCGTTTTAAGTAATTTTAGACGTCGGCAAATATTGAGCAACAAGGATGTGTTACTAAACACTGAAATAACCCCACATGTGAGAACTGCAGCAAAATATTTAAATTTATAAACTGATCTCTGCAATAAACGGATGATAATCAAATTGAGTGTTTAACAGATTTGCTAATGAACAGTGCAGATAAAGTTCCGATAATTTGAAAAGTCTCCACGTTCCTGTTAAGTTTGAGATTAAAAAGATCGAACATACAATACTTATAAAAGATACAAGAAATTCAGGACGCATAAACCTTGTGAAGTGTTGTTAACATTAATCATGTTGTATGCAGTGGAAATCCCGACAAGCAGTAACTAACATTTAAGTAATCATTCAAGTTTCTATTTATGAAGTAAAATATAGCGCGAATACATGTTAAAAACATCTTAGATAGTTCAGAATTACAGAACAGAAACAGATTAAGTTCCGACGGAACTAGAATGTTTACGAGATGTTTAGCACTCACATTATCGGAGGAAATGAATATTTAGGAGGCGTGGCTTAAAGAAAGTCAGGGGCGGTGTAATAACATGAAATTGAGTGTAGGTGTTAACACTACCCGCGGACCCAGTAATCGATAACAGAAGTGCGCTATGTCAGTGTGTAAAGGACCAACTTAATTTAATTGGTAATTGATAGATAATAAATAAATGGACGCCATGTGGGAGTTGTTGGTATAGGTACCAGAAGGATTTATTGGTAATTGATTAATATTGATTTTACTTTAAGTGTTTATATGCTTAATTTTCTTTGTAATAGTTGAAATGCCAATAAAGGTTAATTATTACCAGAAGTACATCTGATTTGATTGACCTCAATAACGATCAAAGGTAATTAACCTGATAGCAGTATAGAGACTTAAGTATAGACATATTAACGAAATGTATTTTACCCGAATAGGGGAATAGCGAAGATTCAAGAATGTGTAAATTATGTACAAACTAATAATGACAAAAAATATGCATATCTATAAGTGGAAAGGGATCTGTACGTACAAAAACCATGCCCAGTTCAAGTAGAGAGATAGTAAATTCGGGCGTAACGCGAACGTCGTAATGCTCAACTACGTAGCGAACTTATAATCCGGAATAATATAATATTATAAAAAATATAGTCATGTCTAATTGAAGTGTGATCATAAATTTATTAAGTATTTCATATTGCATTCGTTGAATTTAGCGCGGTACTTAGCACTAATATTTTGGGGAATAATTCAGGTAAATTAACATGAGTATAATTTTGATGGATAAACTAAAGTCTAGCTTAATTAGTAGCAAGTTTGTTAATCAAGGTAAAGCTAAAATAAGTATAAATAAATAATTAAGATAATGAGGAGTTACTCTTAAATAATAAATAAATAGCTTGTGTACAACAGCAAAATATGTAAGTACCTTGTTTAGCATTTCTTTGATGTAAGTGAACAATTCATAAAATCACTTTTATTCAAGTGTTGATTTATTTTGTAAATTTCAAAACGTTGATTATATTATTTTATGTATGAGAATGAATAAACATGTCATTAGATTGCATATATACATTTTTAGCGACCAATACAATTTGATTAATAACTGTTTCATATACTGTTTCAATAACTGTTTAATTTCTGCTGCCTGAAATTAAACCTAACAATCATTGTTAGAAGTTGGCGTTACCAGTAATTATTCATCCACAAATCGCATACTTTAATCTGAAGGTAGATCTTCTGTAGCAATGATTCGGCTTAGTGTTTTATGATATCTTAAGAGGAGCTAACTATGGGGATTATAAAGCAAACTTTCTGCGTCAACAATTTAATTAATAACTTTGCTATAATGTCACGGCGGAGAGAGCAACTGTCAGGCCTACAAATAACGTGACAATATGTTATAAATTCCTTAAAGAGATAATATTTGTATTAAATAATTAATATTCAAAATAAATAGGAGAATAATTAAACCATAAAGTTATCGATAAGAAACTTTTAGAAACCATTTGTAAATTCTTGAAATTGGCGTAAAAGTTCATTTGATTTAGTAATATTCGAGATAAAAACATATTTAATGTGAAACGTGACCATAACATTAGGATAAAATCTTTATATTATAAATCAAACTGATAAAATCCAGAATCTTATAAAATTAGGAAAAGCTCACATATTTTATGATTATTAGAATTATTTTTATTAGGTACTTTCCAGATTGTCATAATAGCCAGTTGGATTATGTAATTTCGTTTTTATTATTTCCAGTAGAACGAAAATGTTATCACGTACAACCTAAAACGTAATAAAATATATTGCAATCATTAAAAATTAGCACCTAAAGTTATTAATACCAGAAAATTTATTCTCGTCGTTACTAACCCATGCCTGAATTATTAGTTTTTTTAATGACATTAGCTCAAGCTTGTCTAAAATATATTAAAACAAATGAAACAAATGTTTACAGGAAAAATTATATTTAAAAAAGTATTTTTGAATGTGCTATTAAAAATACACAGTAGACAAATATCGATAACAAATTAAACTTGTCTATTCAAATTAAAAATTAACAATATTAACTAATATGACATAATTACCCATTACATATCACACGTTACACATCACCATAACACTTTGAAGCATTTCATGTGTGATTCAACAATATACTTTCAAAATATCTTTTGACCTTTTTTATGGCACATTCTGCTTCTGCTTTGTTTCTCTTGTTTTGTGAGAAAATGCTGTTGACAGTCAAAACCTGACTACATTATCTAGATATTCCTCTGTTCCTTTTTCCTATTATACTTGTTAGTTTCTAAAAGGCGTAGAGCTACTTGTCTTCTAAATGTGAAGTGGTCTAATTTTTCACGTGTATTTCCTATTTGAAGGCGATAAAGCTGTCAAGAATTTTGTTATGCAATATCCCCCTACAGTTTTATCGAAGGGATCCACACCTTCGATAAAACTGTAGGGGGATGAATGAAATAGGATTCGCGAGAGCTATCCAATTTTTTAAAGGGGTCTTCGCGTAAGAAAGTTTAAAAAGTTGAAACCACTGGTTCACGGCAAGCGCTAAAAAATTTTAGAACAATTAAAACAATGAAAATTTTAAGAGGGCATTTTCGCTGGATCATTTTTACGATTCTAGTAATTCCTTAATTCCAACATAATGCACCAAATTGTTTAATCAGCTTATAGTAATGAAGCAGAATGATATGACTGCTATAAACTGATTTATTTGTAGTTGTTCTACAGTCAGTGATAAGTTTAGTCGAACAAAAGTCGGTTGTTCTTCAAAAAAAAAACCTGAAAATGATCGACATCTGACAGATTCATGTCTCATCGTGAGCTTGATGCATAAATAGATATATCAAAGGATGAAGTATTTTGCCAAAGCTCAAAAGAAGATTTGTCTTCAAATGAAATGCATATAGCTTCAACCTGGAAATCACAAAATATGTATACATATGGAATTTTGGATATATTCGCCCGATTCGGAAAGAGATAATTTCTACCGGTATACCTATATTCTCCAAAAATGGCTAATCATTTAAATCGTTGCAAATCTGTTCTAGTAAAGTCACAATATAACACTATGTATTTGAAGCAATATTAAATGCGGCCAGTCTATATTTCCCGTATCGCCAATTCGTCGACATTCAAGTCATAAATCTCCTCAAAGTTCGCAGTCGTTTTGAAAGTTTCGACCATTTGTAATGTTTGCCAGATATTCGCCTACACCCAGCGGGTGTAGCATTTAGAAACGGCACGATTTTATGCATTAGGCCTATCATCACTATAGGACATACTGTGTTGTGTCAGTCGCTGTATTTCCACAAATTTACTCTTCTACTCTCCAATTCATCTTAATGTTATTGTCTTAAATAATGTTTGGTTACTATTTCGTTCAGAGTTTTTTTTTTCTAATTCTATTTTGTTAAAAGTGTATCCATAACCAATTCCATATAAAAATTTTATATCTTTAGCAAAAAAAAATCATTTCAAACAATTAGAATCTCAAAAGAAGCAATTGCAATAAAAAATATTTGTCATTAAACAAAATTATGTCCATTAATTATGGAACATTACTATTAGTTGAAAAGTCTGTTGAAAATTGTTTCCCTATTGTTGCTGCACTTTTCTATTAAAGGTATGAGTTAAAAAAATGTATATTTATGGTTATTACTTATGGCATAGTTAAAATATTATTATCAATTACTGACAAGGTTTGAATATATTCGCGCTAGTCAGCCATATTGCTTTTTTCAAATGACAGCTACTTTCATTATATCAATCAATGATAAATTCAAATTTCGCGCTAAAAATCAAGTGATAAATCTAGTAATTCCCCCCCCCCCCCTCCCGCTTTACAACCGTAAACGTCTTGTCGTTCGCCATATTGGATGATTTTTATTTGACAGCTATTAAACGTAGTACCTGCTTCAAAATACCGCAAAAATAACGCTCAACGGAACAGTTATCATTTATTGAGTGATTTTGGAACACGTGGCGGGTTGGTGGTAGGAACGGTCTACAACTACTTATGTTGGATTTGATAGAGTCCCGACGTAAAAAAATCGCATTTCGGGCCCTTTGGGCTCATTGTCAATAGAATGTCCACGCAAAACTAGCCAAAAAAAATGGCCGGTTTTATATTAGCTGTAGACGAAACAGTCATTTGAATAATAGCAATTTGTGGACACTAATCAACTTCATGAACCATTTACGTTTTGCTTCTTGAAAATGATGTAAACTGAGCATTTTTCAATGGCCATGCTTAATAGACTTGCGCAAAATTGGCAATATTTCCGTCCAAAATGGGTAACTTTTTATGAGAAAAATAAACACTGCCAAAGACTAGTGGCATTAGTTTTATAAAGTTTGAACCTTTAAAACTATGTTTAGCATCTCATTATACGGTTTATTAGTATTAACACTTCAGCAGACGCGTCTTTTGGAATTTTACAAGCAGGCGGACGGCGCATAATATGCGGCATGGAATTTTTTTTGTTGGTAGCACGAAATAAATAGTAAAGTTATTTAGAAGCTATAATAGTAATAATAATAACTGAGCTTTGTTTGGCATAAATTACAAATACAAAATCATAGAAGGTAATTACAACTCCAATTTAATTAAATAATTAACATCATAAATTCAGATAATGATCTGTGGAAGAATCTCCCATTTTTTCTTATTTCCTAAGTTTCCCTATACTTCCCATATCTCTATTTCCGTCTCTTATATATCTCCTCCTCAATCTTCTCCATTATCTTCACTCCTTTTCCCCCCTGCCCCATGCATATCCTCCAATTCCTCGCTACCTCCCTTTGTCCCTCTTCCCCTTCCAAACATCACACATTTATTCACCAAATTCTCTCATGTCTCTTCCATTCTCCCACACACCTTACAACTCCTATCACTCTCTTTAATCCAAAATCGGTTCCTCATTTCTATACTCCCACAGCTAAACCTTGCAATTATCCTTTTTATTTTCATATTCATATCCGATCCTAAATATTCTGCTCTCGCTCCCTCCACCTCTATTTCCTTATACTTCCTATTATACCGATTTATTCTTATCT
>WYDF02289367.1:0-15912 GCA_009867245.2 Adranes taylori
TTCCTCCGCGATCATAAGTTTTTGTGTCGGTGGATATACGCTAAACAGCAAACATACAGTACTCGAAATGGCGTTATGAGGCTGTAAAAAATCTGCAGATTCCATTTGTTACATTTGTGGTGAGCTAATAGTGTTAAGACAAAAAAGACATATAACATCGTTCGCGCGACAAGTGTATCTCGCGTATTTCAGTGTAAAAGTAGAAGACCGAGACAAAATTTTGGCACCGCACTATGTTTGCTATACGTGTGTTGAAGAACTCAGACGGTGGTCAAAGGGGGAATAACATTGTTTCAGATTTGGCGTTCCGATGGTGTAACGAGAGCCACAAAATCATAGTGATGGTTGTTACTTTTGTTCAACCGGTGTTCTCGGTTTCAATGTATAGAAAAAAAAGAATATCGCCTATCAAAATCTGCCATCTGCTTTACATCCTGTCCCGCATGGTCCAGATGTAACAGTGCCTATGCAACCAGGATATTTACCTGAAGTAGATTATTCAGAAATTGAATCAGGTGAAGAAACCAAACATAACGAAGTGGAGTACGAACCTGGGAATTCTGCTCCAGAACCATTTACACAAACTGAACTGAACGATTTGATTCTCGACTTACATCTGACCAAAGAGGCTTCAGAATTCTTGGTTCACGGCTTAAAGATAAGAATTTGCTCGCGGCTGGTGTTTAGTTTTTCTGATTCAGGTACAGGGAAAAAGATTTTATTCCATACTTTTCGGAAGAAGGAGGCTTAGAATTCTGCAATGATGTGTTTGGACTGTTTAAGACGTTAAACATTCCGTACGAGAGCACTGATTGGAGACTATTCATCGCTTCGTCGAAAGGAAGCCTTAAAGTTGACCTGCTTCACAACGGGAACAGGTATGCGTCAATACCCATAGGCCATTCTGTAAACATACAAGAACTGTATGACAATTTACAATTTGTTCTGCAGAAAATTAAGTGAACGACGATCATAAGTGGATCATGTGTGGTGATCCCAAATTAGTATCGTTGATCTTTGGACAGCCAGCGGGAACGCAAAGCTTCCTTGTTTTTTTATGTGACTGGGATAGCAGAGACAGGGAAAATAATTGGAAACAAAAAGAGTTGCCACAACGAGCGTCATTGGAATCTGGAGTAGAAAATGTGCTCCAAAAACCACTCATCAAGTCAACGAAAGTTCTCCTTCCAGCTTCACTTATTACATTAGGCTTGATGAAGCAATTTGTGAAGGCCTTACCAAAAGATGGTAAATGTTTCCAGTACATTTGTAACAAATTTCCAGCCTTGTCAACTAAAACAAAAAGAGGGTGTCTTTACGGGTGTCTTTACGGGTCCGGACATTAAAAAACTTTGCAAAGATGAAAATTTTGAAAAATAAATGGAAGTTGCTGAAAAAGAAGCCTTGGTCGTCTTTAAACGCGTAGTAACCAAGTTTCTGAGCAAGAAGAAGAATACAAAAGTAACGAATTTCAACTCTATCGTTGAGACTATGCCAAAATTTTGGCAGAGGTACCAAAATTTAGGCTGTTCCATGAGTCTGAAGCTTCATTTCCTACATTCACATTTCGACTACTTTCTTCAGAATCTGGGTGCAGTTAGTGAAGAGATGGGTGAGAGATTCCATCAAGACATCAAAGAAATGGAAAAGCGTTACCAAGGAAGATGGAATACTACAATGACGGCGGACTATTGCTGGATTTTGCCATCGAGATGATCCCAAAAGGGCACATGCATGGAAAAGCCTGAAACAGAGCATGACTAACTGCGCAAATTGCACTACATTTGGCGAATTGCGATTTGCAAAAAATTCTGACGTGATGGAAAGATGAAAAGTCATTTTCGAGTTCGCGCACCAAGATACATTGGAATCAATCATCAAAAGTTAAAAAACAGACCCATCGCAGGCTAATGTAGTTGGTCATGTACACAGTAATCAAAGATTTGTAAAAATGCTACAAAAGCGGATATTATTCTATTCGAATTGTGTTTTGATAACTAAGATCCTTTGATTTATATTATAAGATTCTCCAGAAAATAAGGATCCCTAAGTTTTATCACGACTATGTCATTGAAACGATTTGAGCTTTAGCAGAACAGAACCTTTGGTCGGATGACGAAAATATCAGTTAAAAGAGCAAACACGAAAGAATCATATTTTTCTAACGTATATTTACTGAAATGTGTTTAAAAATTATAGACGAGATATATGCAACTTTAAGCAATCAACCTGTCGATTTTAGAAGATGCGAAGTTTCAAGTACACTTCACTTTTAAAGTTTACATTCCAATTAATTCGGCTAAGTACACAAATTGTTATGATTTTACATCTCCAAATAATTTTACATGATTTTCGCTATTCTGTATTTCGGAAAAGCTCTGAAAAAAAAGTTCCGGAAAGAAGAAGCCATAAACCACGTTGTGATTTCTGTTCCTACTTATGATTCTATTTCCGATAATTTTACTAGGTTCCGCTTTCGTCAAATAATAATAATAAAATAAATGAAAGCTTTGTTATTCTAGAAACATGCGAAATTGATAACAAGAGTACGAGTCCTTAGATCAAATTATTTTACTAGTTATAAACAATGGGCTGGTTACAATCAATTGTTTTATTTAAAAACTGTGTGCAGAAAAATCGATGTTGTTCTTTACGTGTTTTGTACGGGATTCTGGATGCAGCGGGAATTAATTTTTATTTTGCAGTTTGACGAAAGCTATAACCATAAACGTTTTCTGATGAAGCAATAGTATCAGAGTCTTAGCTATCTAATTTATTACACATCTATTGAATATCAAAATGTATTAACGATATATGGATATTTAAGTCTACTAATTATCTGGATTCTCCTATATGGAAGAATATTCCGATTCCTGAAAATGGAAATCAACATCTTTCTTATAATCGCTGTCACATTTTTCTAAGAAATTGAGAACTGGATGGGAGCTGGTATGGACAGTACATATCTGCCAACGTGCAGGATTAGATTAGTCGCTCTTGTAATGAACAATTTTAATTCATATTTTTTATTTTCTGTCTTCAAAGTTCAAAGCTTATAAAGAAGAATAATAAATAAGTAATAGCTTTTATTCTGTTTTAAAACTCAGATACAAAATGTTTACCGACACCATCGTACCAAATATGTCTTTCAAAATAAGAATACCATTCTAGGGTCAAACTAATAAACTATGTTTGGTGAAGAAAAATACAATTATCTCCTATATGGAAGAATATATTTCAACACCTGAAAGTGGAAAACAACTTGATGGTTATAAGCCAGTCATATTTTTCTAAGAAATCGGTAAGTGTATCGATGATCGATGGGAGATCGATGGACATAATATATCTGCAAACGTGCAGAAGATAGAATAGAAGGCAGAAGATAGAAGGCACTTAACAATTTTTATTAATATTTTTTATTTTCTGCATTAAAAACTTATAAAGAAGAATAATAAATAAAGAATAGCTTTTATTTCGTTTTAAAACACGGATACAAAATGTTTTGCGACACCATCGTACCGAAAATGTCCTTCAGAATAAGAATACCATTCTAGAGTTTAGCTGATAAATTTGTTAAGTTAAGAAAAATATTGGAGCTTTAAATTTGACTTGGGACGATTTGATTATATTTTATTTTGCTGCCAATGCGGACAATAAAGTAAGCCGCAATTCAGTACTGACTGGTTTCTATTTATATTCTACATCTCTTCGGAGCTCTACAATTCACTGATTTAATTTAAATGAATGAAAAGTTTTGGTATGAGTGTTGTGATTTTATATAATATTATTAAAGTTAAAAATAGATTATATAAATAGTAAGAAAATAAGATGAGAAATGTAAAATAAATATCAAGCTAAATACGTGTATTTAGTTGATTTTATTTTTTATATTTAATAAAATAAAATTTATTATTTATTTAATTTAGTTTAATAAAGTAAAATGAACGAACTACATTTATTTAGTTTAATATTCATTAATGTTCATGGAAGTGGCATCTGTCTTCTTATTTCTTATTATCTATATAATAAATTTTTAACTTTAATAATATTACAGCCGAGGAGATGTAAAAAATAACTCGACACCGGTCAGTACTGAGTTAATGTGTATTTATTGCCCGAATTTCCAGCAAAATAAAATATAATCATAATAATCCGAGGGCAGAGCTAACCACTGATATGAATTTATATAATTATATAATGGTATTATTAAAACTTAGGTAATTTAATTAGCATAGTACTACAGAATTTAAGATTGTAAATACAAACATAGCAGTTAATAATATATAATTTTACATACATAATTTTAGATAAGATATTATAAGTAAAAGGTAAAAAACAGGCATTTATAACTTCCTCATAAACTAATAACTCTTATTTACGTTTATCATTACCTTTAATATTTCACTAATGTTACTACAATGTTATTAACAATTTTTAAGCCTTTTATAAAATTAAACACTTATTTATATACCCATTAGTCAACATATAAAATGTTATCAGGTTGTCCTGTTATCTGACTCTTACCTAATGCAAATATTAAAATGATTTTATATTTTATGAAGGAGAAATATATGAATTTCTTAAAGGCGCACTAAATTTTACAACAACAACACGAGCAAAAGACCTACGATTCAAAGTAGACTATAATTTGTCCCCGTTTCAAACATGATTTTGAAGCAGATTATTTCCAATATTATTTTCAAGTAACTTTTCAAAAATTATTAGAAAAATTATTTTAACACAAACTGAATAGTAAAGTAGATACAATTTAACAACTAGAAAGAATGCACTTTAAATATAATATACGTAAGTAACACTATCGGATAAAAAAATTAAAGCTCAATTTGTAACCACGTGAACCACAATAGTAGTTGCAGATGGCCGATTCTAGCCACCCTTCCACCGTTCTGGAGCTGTTCCTAAATCGCTCTGGAAATTGAAATCATTCCGCGGAGCGGTATTTTGGGGTCTAGCATAAATTGTTTCGTGGTTTGACAGGTGTCAGTAGAAAATTCAATATGGCGGATGACAGGGCATTTCCGGTTGTCATTTTGGGGAAACGTATTTTTTTTAACGTATTATTTTTGACCAAGTTATATATTTAAATAACTAAATCTCTATGTGCAATAAAAACAGATGATTGTGTTTTTAAGCTGACTAATATTCGGAATGTGTCTACTCAACCGATTTCAGTCAAATAATGATCTATATATCATAGATAGGTAAATAAATAAAACAATGAAATTAGATAAACAATATTTATTTTACATAATAGAATATATTAGAATAACTATATAATTAATATATGCAATATATTTAAACAATTAGTTTTAAACAAATAGATTTAAACAAATCTAAAGAAATAGATATAAACAAATAATCAACAAGCAGCAAGAATACAATAAAGAAAAAATACAATTTAAAAATGGAACAAATAGTCCATAATAATACAATTAATAAATTTACAGTGTAAAAAATATAAAAAAAAACGGAACTATAAGAATACAAAAGTAACAATATATAAAAATAGAAATGAAGAAATAAATGACAATATTTAAAAATGAAACAACAAACAATAAGATAATCATATAATCAATAAATATGCAATATAAAAATGAATTAAAAAATATACAAAATTAAACAATAATATAGAATACAACCAATAAGATTAAAAAGTGATTATTTAAAAATAAATTTGAACAAAAAAATAACAATATAAAATAGGTGACAACAAACAATGAAATATAATATGCAATAAATGTACAATATATACCATATAAAAAATAGACATAAACATTACAATATAAAAAATAGATACAATAAAAAAATAAGAACACTAAATAGATACAAAATAATTTTCAATGTATTCAATGAAAGTCTACACTACTCGATCCGATGTTTGGAAAAAATGTGGAAAAATGTAGAAAAATATACCCACCCACGTATACTCACGCATTCCTCTCCGGACTCAAGAGGAGGTAGGGTATAGTGGCCCTAGCCAGAGTGGTTACACCATATCGGCGAATAAATAGTTTGTCATCTAACGGTGACAAGGCCAACTAATTTTGATTTTAGTTGGGAGTAATATATCGTAATTTATTGAGCGGAAATTTAATTGGGGCCGACAAAGAACAGTATGGTCCAACAAACATCATCCCTTCTGCGCCAGCGATCTCTTGACACATGTAACACGTTTTGTTAAAGACGTTTCTGAAATTTGACAGTACATCTTCGGTCTCAGATCAATGAATTCGTATAGAAGCTTACCGCGATACTGAGCCTTCATAAGTCTGGGAACAGCTTTATTTTGATGCGGAATCTGGTAGGGATTGGATGGGCAAGAATTGGATGTGTCGAATCGTTGTAAATGTAATTTCATGTCGTTGTAAAGATTATCTGTAGTTATAAGGATGGTAAAGGAGTCGGTGTCCATATACCACAATTTGGCGTTGTTACCATATGTGGGCTTCACGTAATTATAAAAAAAGTCATACATGAATCATTTTGATAAATCAAGTACACGAACCCAACATAGATAGATTAGTCATAGATAACTTTAAGACGTTGTAAATGGACGACTGAAAGAGTTTCTGAAGAAATGGAGATATCGCGGAAATTTATTTTAGCAATTGTCTGGAGTACCCGCAACTACGCACACCACTGAGTGTAATGTTACACCGAGCAATTGATCCAATTAGAGTAGAGTGAGGCATTCTTTCTCCCAAGGTTGCTGTTAATATCTCCCAAGATTGCTGTTAATATTTCGGGATAGAAGAAGACAAAAACATCTAGAAATAAAATAATACTTTATTGCTTTTCAAAATAGTCCCCTTTACAGTCTATACATTTTTTCATGCGAATAAACCAATCATCATAGTATTTTTTCCAGTTAGAAGATGGTACACTTGAAATCTCAAGTTGACACGCTTCTACTGCATCTTCTGGAGATGGAAATTGTTTGCCACGTAGTCGATTTTTTATTTTTGGGAAAGTTAAGAAGTCGTTAGGACTTAAATTAGGACTATATGCAGAATGAGACAACAATTCTACCTTTTGACTCCTCAAATAGTTTACTGTTTGTTGCCCAATATGGGGACTGGCATTGTCATGGTGCAGAATGGTGCGTCGCATCCTATTTGGTTTTCAGAATTCAGTGATAACTTGTGGTAAAAAAAATGGATTTATACCATTCTGCATTAACAGTTCTACGATCTTCAAGTGAAATAGTAGCGACAAGCCCAATTTTTGAGACAAATGCCATTTTAATAGAAACACTGCCGCAGCAACTGACTTTTGTGGGTTTGATTTCATCTTCAAACACCTAAACAGTTGACTGCTGTTTCGTTTCTGGTTCATAAGCATATATCCAACTTTCGTCACCACTAGTAATATCGTAGATCAAATTTGATTTCCCCGAGTTGAATCGTTTAAGCATTTCTTTACACCAGTTCACACGAGCCTCTTCCTGAGCTTCAGTTGTGATCCAACGGGCATATATGTTTTTAACATCTAAGTGATGATGTAAAATTTCACTAATTTGTTTCATACCCAAGCCTAAGTGTGACTCAATTTCTCTATACGTAACATGACGATCTGACATCATATTTCGTACAGCATCAATTTTTTCAGCAGTTTTCGATGTCATTGGTAGACTATCACGAAATTCATCACTAATATAACTGCTGCCAAATTTAAACTCTTGGTATCATCGAAAGACAGTTGTCCTTGAAGGTGCCTCTACACCAATTTTCAAATCTTCGATGCACTCCTCTTCACTTTTTTTAAACGAAAATAAAATAAAATCAATTGTCGAATATGTTCTCCATTTAAATCCATTTTTATTGAATTCTAAATAAATTCGAAAATTTGCAGTAACGAAACGGTTTAATATATTTACAATCTGTCACTTTTGTTTGACAACTAGCAGATTAAACTTCATGACGCTTTATAGGTTAATAATAGCTTAAGTACAGTGTTGCCATATCACGAAATTTTAACAGCATCCCTCGTATTAAGGGCATTAGTCAATTGAAAATTTATGTCGTTGCTCTTACGTTGAGAGGGTTGTGTAAGAACTGTAATAAACTCAGCGACTCAGTAAACAAATAAAACTTGAAACCAACTTTGACAAAACAAATATCATGAATAATTCTTTCTTCGACATTTTAAAGTCTTGTTGGAAGGAAAGAAACTACATGTTGATTCAAATATTATATCATATCCAGGTAATAACAATAGGAACATTGGAAGAACAAGGAACATAATACATGATGTTCTAGAGACGCTAATGGTTTAATTCAATTTCACAGAGAGCAGATGTAGTAATTTATTTCAAATTAGGCCCTTTCTGATCAAACAAATCCATCTCATTCAAGCATATATCACTTCAAATTGGACAGGTTAACTTGCATAGATTTGTGGTGTAAATGTCCTCTGGCTTGCGGACAACGAGGTGACCGCCTGTTCTTGCTTCTCCTATGCGGAAATGTGCCACAGCGAAAAAAGCCGCGACCTAGTGCCGCGTGCCGTGGCGAAAAAAAGCCGCGGCGAGCCTCTAATACTTTAAATGGATTTTATACATTTTTGAAGATAATAAAACAAAATAAAAGTGCACAATCATATATTTTTTGTGTACAATAAATAGTATTCTAAGTAAATTAAATTTCATACTCTACTAAAACATGTACAAATATTGTTTGCATTATGTGCAAAATATATAATAATATTTTACATATTCTACCACTTTTTCAATATTATCAATTCCATATTTATCTGAACCAATTTTACGTAAATCTTTGTGAGAAATACTAAATGCTTCAATAAACTTCAATTTTTCAGCTATCCGTTGACTACCGGGTGATGAACAGAATATAGACATTACTTTAATATTATTTGCAGCCCCTACTTTTGTTCTGTAAACAAAATAGCCAATTTGTTAGAAACTAATTTAATCATTCAAATGTATTTGTAATCTAAATGCTCGATGGGGTCGTAGATGTCATTGATAGTTGGTAAATGTAGTTAAACTACAAAAATGTATAACAAAAATTACAGCTTTACTTATTTTGACTTTATTTAGGGACTGGTCAAATTCTAATATTCAGAAAAATATTTTTATAATTCAAGAATTACATTAAAAAAGAAATACAAAAATAAGGAACGTAAAAGGTACGTAATTTCAAACAATTAAACAACTAACTTGTAAAATAACTTACGCGGCTAAGGTCAGTTCCTCGCCTACGCCCTGCTTCCGAAATTCTGGTAAAACAAGTACACCAAAGTCTATAAGAACTCTCGACAAATTTAATTTTTCTTTAATATTTGCTTGATCAGTAAGATATTTTGTTGTATTTGCTTTCTTTGCGATTTTTGCACACCAAATTTCCTTCTAAATATAATTAAATATTGACTTTTGCACATTTTTATGTAAATATTTTATATCTGTTCAAAAAAATAACTTATAAAAGATTTATTGGGAAGTTGAATATAGTACCAGATTTTGCTACCGTTGTAAATTTCGTGAACATTTAAAATCGGGATGGATGCTTATGTACAATTTTAATCTAACTACTTAAATTATTTACCCCCCACTGTTTAATATAGCATTTATTATAGTAAACGGGATAATTTGGTTTAACCTTTATACGACGTTCGGGTCCATTTTGTCCGAATAAGATCTTTAAATCGTTGTAATTTCATTGGTTGATTTTAGAATTGCTTGTAATTTTATAACATTGTTAGTTGCTACCCATAGTAATTCCTGTAATTCTTTTAGATTTTTTAGCCACTGCGTTACAGAAATTTTAGCGAAGTGTACGTTTATTACATTCGGGTCCAAAAGGACCCACATAGCTTATGCATAGGTTTTATCGCCTGCAAATTGTGAAACAGTACATATGTCTCACACTGAAGAAAATATGAACACAATCCGGCTTAAAAGTGCAACTACATGAAAATGCTATAAAGTTTGACATGTCAGTAGGTTTGTTTTGAGGTTATGTTCGAAATATTGTTATTGTTTGGGATATTGGCTTCTTCATTCGTATTTGCATTACCTATAATACAAGAACAGAATTCTAAATGTACGTTCAAGTTTTTGTAGATTTAGCATGCCATCTGAAGGTGATGAACATGCATCTGAAAACGAGGCTGATGTACCTGACACTAATAGTGAAGACGAAGAAATTGCCCCAATATTGTCTTGAATAATAGTGACTCCTTCATGTCAAAGCATGGAAAACTGGAATGGAGCAAAGGACCCTTTCTTCATCATGGCAGATGTCCAACAAGAAATGTGAATAGTATGACCCCAGGGCCGACAAGATATGCTATTAGTAGAATAGAAGATGAGCTTAAAGCTTACCTTATATTTATTCCTTCACGTGTTGAACGAATAATACTCGAAAATTTTAATATTGAAAGCAAAAATATCTATGGCGATGAGTGGAAGGAATTCGATAGAATAACTTTACATGCATACTTGGGAATTACGATTCTGGCTGGTTTTTCAGATCTAATAATGAAAATACTGAAAATTTATGGCATGCTTGAAAAGGGAGACGTATATTTCGTGTGACTATGTTCTTAGAAACTTTCAGAAAATTATTAAGGGTTCTGAGGTTCGACCTTCGAGATACTAGAAAGAAGGAAATGAGATAAATTAGCAGCAACAAGAGAGTTCTGAGATTTATGTATTGAGCTGTTGCCCAAATTTTTCAACCCGACTGAGTTCGCAGCAGTAGATGAGCAGTTATCTCCATTGCGTGGCCGTTGTCCTTTTCGTCAGTATATGCCGAGCAATTCCGCAAGATATGGCATAAAATTCTGGCTATTATGCGACAACAAAACAAGTCAAGTATATAAAATCAAGATATACACAGGAATGAAGGTATATGAAGCTCCAGAAAGAAATCAAGATGCCAGAGTTGTACTGGATCTGAGTGTTGTATTGAATGGCCATAATATTACATGTCATAACTTCTTCACATCGTACGATTTGGGGCAAACGTTGCTGAAGGAAAACATTACCATGGTCGACACAGTTCACAGGAACAACGCATATCTTCATTTAAAACTTGTACCTCGATAGAAACCTGCATTCAACTTGCTTTTGGCGTTTACTGCAGACACCACTCTTGTGTATTACGTACCAATAGACAACAAGAATGTCATTCTTCAAAGTACATTGCATCATCTGCCAAAAATTTCTAACTCGGACGACAAAAAGCCGAACATTATTTTAGTTTATAATAGGACCAAGGGCGCTGTAGATACGTTAGACAAGATGGTAGCTTGTTATTCGTCTAAACGCAAAACAAAACGCTGGCCTTTGGTTGTTTTTTCCAATGTTGTCGATATTTCGGCATAGAAAGCATTTGTTCTATTCATGCATGTTACCGCAGAATGGGAAACAAGAAAACCATCAAGCGGGCAAACATATCTGTAAATGTGGGGGTTGCATTAGTTCGGCCTCATATGAAAGGGGGACTTACTCTGCCCAGAGGACAAGCATCTCGAGGTATTGTCGAAAGAGTTCAAAGTGGTTCATCGAAGCAAAATGCAACATTGGAAGAAGAACGCAGTACTGACAGAGGAAGATATCAGCATTGTATCGGAACGGACAATAAAGCAACTATCAAATGAACGAAAAATGTAAGTAGTATTTTCCTTGAAGCAGTAAAACAAATTTTGAAGTAAGTAGGTGCTAATTTCGAAAATTATGATGAAAAGGAAATTATAATAATTATTGTTAAAATTGAGGAAATGTGAATACTTGTTTCTGGCATAGGGTTATCCTTTATCAACACCCTCTCTATTCCAAATATAGGAGCAAGATATCAATATATTGAACTATGAATCCAACACTTTATCTTTGCGCTACGGACGCCTCGACAAATAATTATTATAATTCTCGATTTCAGCGCCATTTCTATGCCAGAAACACGTGTCCACCTTACTTCAATTTTTAGAATATTTGTTATGATAAGTCATCCATTTTGCAAGTCGTCTATGTACTTAAAATTTCTCATACTTTATACTAACCCATTTAGGAGGATCAGAAGAATCGTAAAGTAGAAAGGATCCAGCCAATTCTGGTGGTTCAGTTTCAAGTTGTGTTAAACATACAATACTCAGATGCTTTTGTAAACACGCAAGCCATCTTTCTTTGCCATTAGCTAGACTGGCAGCATTATTGTGAGCACCTAAAATTGATAACATGAAACTTAAGATTGTTAGAAATTATTGCATACTTTATTATAATACTCGTTAGCCCTCAAATGCATATTGTTGCTTTTAGGTATCCGTTCCGCTACGTACTGCTTTATAATAGGCTACAAGCATTTGTTGGTAGGTGGCGGTCATGTAAGTGTATTATTGACTTTTCCCAGTCTGCAGACAACCGGTGAGCCACGTGTTTATATTGACTTCATTATTGATTATAGTTTGCTTGAGAAAACTGTTTTATTGCAGGAAAATTGTCTGAAAGGTTTTTACGTCTGAAAGGTATGTATTTTTTGACCAGGTTGTGTAATCTTGTATACTGGTCTATTATTGTTGAAAAAAAACCCAATTTTGTTTTATTACCGATTGACAACACCATGCATTCGAGGTATCATTCGTTTTCTTGATTCTGTATCTTATCGGCTACGCTATGTAGTTGAGTTCATTGTTTTTAATTATTCTTTCAGTATGGACAGGAAAAAGATTGTAGCAGAAAATGATCCGGAAAAGTATTGCAAAAATTTAACCGGTCAAGTGACGACGACACTGATTTTAGCAATGCATATAGCGAAGAAGACCGCTTTTGCGCGAAATTGATAATGAAATTGAAGTGGAAGACGTTGGAAGAAGTGCGAGTGGAAATGGTCTTCAAGAAGAGTCAGTGGACGAAGAAGATAATTTGACTCTCTCTTCCTTCTTGCCATTGAAACGAAGAAAGGCACTCGTAGTTTGGAACTCTGAGTCTCTGATCTTGAATGATGATCAGCTACGTTTCCATGGAGATATAGAAGTTTCTGAAGAAATTTTCGCTTTGGAACGGCCGTTGCAGTTCTTCAACTGCTTTTTCTGAAGTGAGTTGGTAAAAAAAATGTAGAAGAATCCAATTTATATGCTGTTCAAACCAAAACTGAGGGACCACCTTCCTTTACCGAAAATGACATAAAGCAGTTTTTGGCATAGTAATATATACTTCATTGGTAAATATGCCCAATACGTGGTCAATGTGGAGTAATGAACTTGTACAAGCCTTGCAGCAGTAGCTGATGTGATATCAATCAACAAATTCGAGACGATAAGAAGGTTCATACACTTCAACAATAACCTCTCTTTTATACCCCGTGATCAGCCAGGACAAGATCGGCTTCACAAAATTAGACCTATTGTTGATTTTCTGAACAATAAATTTTCTTCGGTTGTCTTGTAGCAAAATCTCAGTATAGACGAGCAAATGTAACCATTAAAGTAAGGCATTATATGAAACAATATATGCTAATGAAGCATTGACCTTGGCGTAACATCTAATTTGGTTCTACGTTTAGCCAGAATTATTCTACGACAGCAAAATTACAGAATATATCATGATAATTATTATACATAATTGCCTCTAATGGTACATTTGGCAACGGAGGAAATTTATTCCTTGGGTACTATACGAATAAATAGGGCACTTAATTGTAAATTGCTCACAGAATCATCTTTGAGAGGTGCTAATCGTGGAACAAGTCCTGAATTTGTTGCAACAATTGATAGTGTGGATGTTTCACCTGTTATCTAGAATGACAATAAATTTGTGATATTAGTATCCTCATTTGCTGAAAAAATCCAATTGCGAAAGTGAAAAGATATGATCGGAAGGAAAAGAAAATCAAGTTGATTGTCCTTATATTAGTACCGAATACAACAGGAATATGGGAAGTGTGGATCTGTTGGATGGCTTTATGGTAATATATAAAATATATATGAAGAGCTGTAAATGGTACATAAGGATTTTCTACCATCTTTTAGACTTGACGTTAGTAAATTCATAATTAGTTTACAAACGAGTTCATTCTAAGAAGCAAACAGGGTGCAAATTATTGAATCAAGCCCAATTTCGAGCAGAAGTAGCTTATAACATGTGCAGCATAAGATCTGCTACTCCTAAACGTGCTCGCCCTAGTAATAATTTAGAGAAAGAACTTGAGAATAAGAGAAAGAGAGGACCAATGAAGCACAGACAACCGGCTAAATTTCGCGCTGACCAAACTGGGCATTGGTCAATTATTAAAGATAAGAAAATGCGATGCAAGCTGCTTAACTGCAAAGGATTTACTCATACCAAGTGTGAGAAGTGCGGTGTAGAATAATGTCTCAACAAACATAATAATTGTTTCAAACAATTTCACATGAAATGTAATACTATGTACTCAATGCACGATGTTGCCATTGGGCTACATACCATTTGCTCGAAAAAAAATGTTGAAAATAAAAATTTTGTTTTCTATTTTTCCCTGTATCAGTTTTGTCCAATCTTCGAGTTTAAATTTTTTTTTTAAATTAAAAATCATGCATTTAAGGATTAAAAAGTGATGAGGAATGTAAAGCAATGCTATCCTTAAAATTAAAAATTCCTACAAAATATCTTAAAATTTACCCATACAATAGTACATTGGTTCATCTCTGTAATAATATTTAGCCATACAATTCAAAATTTCGTCGTAATGTTTTTCTTCTGCAGTTTCAATCCAAAAAGTCCTTTTTGGATTTAATGGACTTTGAAATGAAGCCCATAATTTTGAAATTTTATCTGTAGATGCCATTCGCTTGAAATTAATTAAAATAATTTCTGATCGTTACTTAGATTATATAAAAGTTATATATATAAATAAGATATCAATGTGAATTTAATGATTTATTTTAATGGCTCAACAGCTAACTCTATAAAATATTACACCTATATAAAAGAATAAAATGTTTACATGTTTATTTACTACCACTCAAATCCTTACTACGGTTATGGCCACAGTGGGATCGACACCAGTCGTCAGACTTTTTCATCAGACATCATTCAAAATAGTCGGCCGATAATATAGTAGTATATTACACAGTATCTAACAAAATGGATGTTTTATCTTTTTTGTGATTCGAAACAATTTCAGCACATGTGTTTCCAATAAATCCTGAATTTCATTTCGCAATATGTCTGTCATGATATGTAGCCTCCTCGATATTCCATAAACTATCTTTCTCTTCTACTAAAGTAATTGCAACCAGTCAACAGACTGATCGAGAGTAAAAAGACAAAATGGTTTAAAATTCGTCCGATGAACACCCGATATCGGTGACATTGTCCGACGCAGACGGAGGTACTGAGACCATCGGTATATTTTTATGATGTTTGAAGTGATCGGACGAATATGCCTGACGTGCGGCATCGAGCAAATCGTCCGATGTCAGTGCTGCTGTGACCGTAGCTTTAGAATTTTAATCTAATATTAAAACACATCTAAGATATAGATAAATTCTTAATATCTTAGTAATTTTATAAGTTGGATATCTTTGTATTATGTGATAAAATATGTAAATTTAATTGAAAAAGTTACAAATAAAATTTAACCTTTTTTCTTAGTATAACGACAGTGGGGTTTACCTGAAAGGTAATAATTGAACATTACACTGCGCTGCAAAAAAAAAAATCGGGTCCGGACACCATTACAACTTATTCCTATTAAAAACTGAAAAATAACCTCCTAAATCCGAATATGACCCCCGTTTTCTCCCATCACCCACCGTTTTCTGGGGACACTACGCCCCCCCCCCCCCCCCCCCCCCCCCCCCCCCCCCTCGCCTGGTGTTTGCTCGTGTTCGGCGTCTGTGCGTGGGTGGGGGGTGAGGTGTGGTTTGTGTTTAAGGTTTGCATTGAGAAAAAAA
>WYDF02289367.1:15922-30116 GCA_009867245.2 Adranes taylori
CCCACCCCCCGCTTTCTGGGGCCACCCCCCCCCCCCCCCCCCCCATGTGTATCACATTTGCGTGATTTTATTGCCATACGTGTGATTTTGGAGATTGTAGGGGGCACATGGATTTTTTTAACATTAAATTCAAAAATAAAATTATATAAATATATAATAAACAATAATATATAATAAAGTACTTTCATCTCGTGCTTGCCTTCTTCTAGTACCCTCAAGTGGAAGTGTCTCGTACCAATGACCAGGAGTACTCTACCAGCATGTTGGCATTCCACTTCCTTGGAAATCTACTTAACTGATTCTCGAACTGATTGATGTCTGAATGTAACTGTTCTCCGTCTGCATCGGAAACTGCTTCTAAATTTTCAGGGAAAAAGTCCATCTACGAGTGCAGGAGAGCACTCTAAGAGACATAGTACTTCGCATCGCCTTGTACGCTGACAGCATGTCCTCGATATGAGTGACATAATCATCACTTTTGTTGTTACCGAAAATGTTATGACACATGTTTTTCAATGCATGCTTGTTTTTATACTTTTGATTAAGGTATTTCATAAACGTTCTTCTGACCGGGTGTCACTTTCACGGCGAGCCCAATTCCGGACGATCTAATCTTTGTCTCGGGCTTGGCTGTCTGATTCACATACGAAGTAGCAGTATTTTCTGAAACCTCATTGCTGGCCCGTGAGTAGAGCAACAACTTTTAAGTTAGCGCAAATTTTCCAATTATAATCGTGATAATTGATTTTATTAAGGATTTGGTTGATTGTTTCGTATGTCTCCATATCCACAGAGAATACAATCGGGATTGATGATAACTTATTCCCATTGGCCAAAAGGACAACTTTCAAGCTTATAAGTCTATAAACAGTCTCCGTTTGTATGGGTCACATGGCATATTTAGTTCTGTGCATTTAAATTAGGGCAGAACAGTAAGCCTTTATTTTCCGAAAACATGAATTTCAGGGTTGACTGTGCTATCCTATAAGAAGAGATGTTTATGCCTTTCCTAAGAGATTCCTGGAATTGAATTGCTGGAATTAAGATCCAAGAAGATGAGATTTACTCTTAGGTAACTCCAAATCCCGAACGAGACCATTCAATTCTGACTGAGTTACGAGATAGGGTTGCGGATAAACTAAATTAGTTACATACTCTTCATCATCGGTGGCCCTCGATGGTCCATGCTCAAGGTCAAAGACTTCCAAATCTATTGCTAATTGCATAGTACTTTTGCTAGAGAATCCGACGCTGGAAGTCATACAAAAGTAACAATCTGTGACATGACAACGAGGTTCGCGCCAAACCATGAACACAGCAACTGACATAGATTTACGGATACCTTTGAGCCATTTCGTCAAACTACTGTAACAAGTAGTGCACCAAAACTTTGGTGTCCAATCCTTGTCTTGATCGCCAATTTGGCAATCAGATTAATATTTATAAGCAGTTTTAAGAAGCGGAGAATGGTGTTTTCTTTGCGCTTTCAAAGTCAATTCACCGCAAAAAATGCAGAAGCGATCGGGATGACTTTTACACTCGCGTGGCATAGTTTTATAGTAAATCAGTATGAATAAGGCTTGTGTACAAAATAAGTGAAACCATTCAGAAAAAAAGCCGGTAGAAACAATCCTGAAAAATTAGAATTTTTTATTATTCTATTAGTTTTTCTCCTTCCTTGCTACACATGCATTAAAAATTCCCACATTTCTAGTCTCTCAGAAGCAATTTACCGGTTAAAAAAATCCGTTTGCCTCCTCCACATCAAACCTATGGCCATATAATCACGCAAAAGTGATAAACATAAGGGGGGAGCGTCCTCAGAAAACGGTGGGTGATGGGTAAACGGGGGTAATATTTGGTAATGGTGTCAGGACCCATTTTCATACAAACCAGTAAATTATTAGTTGCAATTGTTCATTTTGATCCATTGCTCAAAACAGCCCGTAATTGTGATATTATTTTCAAGGAATGTGCAAAGCAAATGATCTATATACTATACATATCTTATTATATATTAAAACCGTGAAAACGTGCTACTTGTGAAACATGACAATTTCTGAAAGAGATCATTTCTTTTTTGAGTAGATGACAGCTACCCGCACTAGGCTAAAAATATACAGTTTTCGGAATTTAAAAGATGATAACATTCTGTACAAGATTTATGTCACCCATTTTTTCGCAAAAGTTATTTCCAAAAAAGTTGTGAATTTTTGAAAAAAAATTAGATTATGAAATTATCAATTTTCTATAAATCCAAGATAAATACGGTTTTTACCAAACGAGTCGTTTTTACTAGACGAAAATTTCTAAAAATACTCCAAAAATTTTAACTAATCTATAGAAAATTTGTACTATGGTAATGTATGCCCAATTGAAGGGACCAAATTCGCCAACTTCGAGTTAAATGAGCATTTCAAGGTTGATATCAATTAAAAATAAAATTAACAGGCATATTTAGATTGTGATAAAATGAAGTGAATGTGGGTAAAAATGGTCCCAGAGTTAGACCACCATAATGTGTGGGACCACCATCTGGGTCCAAATGGACCCACGTTTAACGGTTCATGGAAAGCCTGATTCTTTCTGATAGAACATTCTTTTTCTTTAGTTCAAATAATTACACATCCTCAATATTAATAAAAAAAAATTAATAAATTGAATGAGTACAATAGTGTAAAATTTAATACAATGGATTCGAAATTAATATACAATATTATTTGCGTCTTTGAAAAAATAATACAATTATTATTTGCTTCCCGATTGGGTTCAAGTCCCAACCCGAGTCTCTCAATTTCCGGTCAAGTGTTCTATCCATTTAATATTTAAGGGATAGAACAAACAATCACTCAAAGACCAAACAATCACTGTATGTGCTAAACACTCGCAACTGTCATTTACGATATGTTTCTATTTTAACAAGAATTGTAGAACACGACACTGCTGTCAGCGCTCACTAATCGTGCGTCTTTCTGGTAGGTGGCTCTTGTTGTGATTTTAATATATTAATTTCTTATTTACCGCTTTATGTAATCCAGCCGGTTATAAATCAACGAATAAATTTCTGTCGTACTCATAAATCAACGAATGAGTACAACTGAGAATAGTGTATAATTTAATACAATGTATTCGAAATTAATATACAATTATTATTTTCATCTTTGCAAAAATAACCCCAATTGGAAAAATAACACTCGATCGGAAATTGAGTCCCGATTGGTGTTATTTTCTCAAAGATGCAAATAATTGTATATTACTTTCGAATCCATTGTATTAAAAAAGAAGTGTATTTTGATGCACATATTCTTTTATATACATTCTGTTGTTTTGTCGGATGTCAGGATTCACTCTTGGGAAATGTCTAACAGGGCAGTATGGAGTCTTTGGCACGCAAGACTATCTTATGAAACATCTGAAATCGTCTACACACAAATTCGACAACATATGAATTCTAGGTCCCCATATTTATATGCGGCGCGAACTTAGACTTGTTAGTAAATATTCTCAATAGTAAATAACAATATCAGTGATAAAAACATAAACATATACGTGTTAAAAATTAATCAATGTCACAAATAATGAAATACATAATACGAACCTGTACTAGCAAAAATACTAATAATTATAGCATAATAATGCCAATTCTAAGTTAACAATGGATAAGCAAAGTTACTATATAAACAAATATTGTAATTAGATATAGGCATGAAAAGATTTTTACTTGTTTTTATATATCGCCTTCTGACTAGTTCACATTAAGTGCCATTATTATCGTTCAGTGTTTTATCACAAACATTAATAGACTGACGCGATTTAAACTGATAACATAATACCAGAGAGCTGAAGGCTATACTCAATTAACTGATTAATAGTTACAAGGACTGTTTAATATTATAACATGTTTTTTGTTTATTGTTTTAATTTTTTTAAAGGGGCACAAATTGATGCTTCCTTAATACTTTAAAATGTTATATGATATTAAAATCGCGTTTTGTTCCCCAGAAAGCTAAACTGTTGAAAAGTTACGTTAAAGCTAAACTATCGTAAAATTTACGACAGTTTAATTTAAAATAAAAAATAACTCTTTTTTTAATGAATAAAACTTTGATTGAAATTTAATGAATACGATTAGTCATAACACATCTTTGCAAACATGTTTCTATCAAATTCGGATATTTACAAGTCCTCAAAGTTGTCGACACAGCACTTTCCGCGATGCTCAGCGCAGATTGGCTTTTTGCAGCGACGTTGTCATCCGTTGTCATCCTTCTTTTGACGGACGGGCAAATTGTTCGTGGTAGGTTTTGAGGGAGGGCATGGGCCCTGTATGGCATCGAACTTTTAATATATCGGCAATAGATTGCCGGAATTTGCGTGTCAAAGTTGGGTACTGGAATCGCTCTTGAAGCCATGGCTCGATAAGGATGTGGTGTATTTCCATAGCAAATTTCCTCCTTGAAACCGGTTTCTGGCCCCCTTTTACAAGATTAGTGACGTAAATGACATATGCATTCACAAGCATAATGTTCAACATACCATAAAATACGCACAAGGTCCACCGCCCAGTGTTACGGCTACATGACACATATGACATTTGATGACACATTTGGTCTAAAGTGTCAAATGCCCCTTTTGTGGCATTGTAGGTCTCGATTATTTGAGGTTCTTTGGAGACTTGATCGATAACAGGCTTTTCGTGGCAAGTGCCTAGTAGCAAAACCCCTTTTGAATTTTTCACCTTGTGTGAAACCATAGTTGTTGGCCCATCGAAACAAAACATGCTTGTCCCTATGGCTTTGTCCTTAGGATTTTTCATTTCGAGGGGGACTTCTCGCTTGTCTTTTCTTAGTGTACCTACAATCGTATGTTTCTATAGGTCTTCCAAAAGTGAGGTTGCCAATGGAACAGAGGTGAACCAATTGTCAACGGTTATGTTGTAATTGGATCCATGACAAGTTGTTGACAGCTTTTTTTCAAAAAAACTCGGCTTGAGGTAAACCTTCTGTGTGCAACATTCTACCTGTGTAAGGAATGGCATCAACCATACATTTGGTGGCATTGTCACACATTAAAACTAACTTGAGCCCGTATTTATCCGGCTTGTTCGGGATATACATTCTAAAATTATAACGCCGGGCTAGAAAGAACCGGGTTTGTAAGAAACTTCCCCCATAGGAACAAAGTGGTCAGTTTTCCTCCTGGTGTTAGAATCATCGAACCATAAGCACTCCAACAAAAATCAAATCGGCCACAGCTCATGGTCGAATGGTATCTCCCGTCAGTGATTTCTGGGTTGAACAGCTCGTTCGATGGTAAGTTATTGTCCTTTTGGGCAGCTGAAAGAATTAATAACCCTACTAGAGCATCAAATTCAGTATCACTCACCACACCAACAGTTTTAGTTTGTGCTTTATAGTTAGTGCTCTTTTCTTGATTTGTCAAGTTTGTGTAATAAACAATTTTATTTTTGATTTCATCAGTTAAAAAAAGTCTTCGAAAACTTGAAGTCTTGAAAACTTCGACCGGTATTAGTTTGTTTTTGCAATGTCACTGCATCCAGGTGTTGTATGAATAATATTTCTGGCAGATGAGGATCTATTTCCAACAGCCGAGTTTGTGTATATACCTATCAATAGCATTCATTGTACTAGTCACTGTAGCATACGTAATACATTTTGATACCTAATCTTTTTCCACAGCTGTTCTCTCTCCTACTGTTATTGCTCTATTATTATGTTCCAATTGATCGACCCTATTCTTCACTGTATCCAATTTCTTCATAACTTTTTCCAATTCATTCGTTACTTTTGATTCCATTGACATCCTAACCTAAAAATCTAGTATACAACACTGACATACCCAAATTGTATTATTTATTTCTCCAATAATTTTTATTGTCCCTGTTTTTCACACCACACATTTACAATAAAACCATCCCTTGCACAGTCCCTCACATTTAACACCATCAATTTCCTTCAATGCTTTCGTACATTAAACACAATCCTGCGACCTGTCAACTGCCATACGAATATAATAAATCACGTAATTTAATATTTAAAGCAGAAAAGGCTTTGCTTATTTAAATCACATTAAATATTTATTACTTTTACAGCATTGTTTAGACATGTAACACATATAAATTCTTGGTTAAATCTCAACTTCGAAAATTGTTAATCCTATATTTTTATAACCCGTAAATGAAAGATAAAAGATTTCAAGTTTAGGAGCATTAATTATATCATTTAATAAGAAAAATTATGAATAAATTTGCACAAAATACATAGGAAATTGTAAGTTTTTCACGTATAAGCGCTAAGCATGTAACATAGAACATCTTCCCGAAATAAATCATTAAAACATTAATTAGGATTATTTAAATCAAGTTTTAAATAATCATATTGCAACCGAGATGATACAAATGATAATTTAATACTGCTGAGATCCGATTAAAATTAATTTTAGTTAGAAATCTTTTGTTATTATGACTCATACGCACACACATCGAGTCAGAACTGAAGGAGTTGAGAGTTTTAACGTAATAAAGATTTCAAATCCTGTGAAAATAAGACGTCTAACGGATTAATAGAACAAACACGGTGGCATATCCGGTAAGGATCTTATTAAGTGATATATACGATTTTACATTAGATCGTCTAAAGCCGATCGAAAAGTTCCTTCAATCAATTGTTTATCGTTTTTATGTTCTTCTTGTCTCAAGTACGCTTAAATAAATAGTATTCTGAAGATGCAACGAACATAATTGTATGCCTTTACTTTTTCAAATTTTCACACTTGCGCACTTTATTTCAGCAGAATTCGAGTGTATACGTTAGTTTTTTTCTGTATATGTCAGTGATACATTAGATCATATTTTTTTGAACTTGTCAAAAGACTAAATCAAACTAAAGTTAATAAGAAAATTGTTCCATGCCAAACCACACAATATATTGTCACGTATTTTTTAATACGTGCACAATGGAAAGGATGAGAGTCGGGTAGTTATGTCCCACCCTAATCCCTTCGCTGAATTTTGGGATCGAATGAAATACTAAAATAAATTATTATAATAAACTACCGAGGGAAGTGAAAGCGTATTTATCGAGATTTGGACCAATGTGTGGGGCTTAGCTGTTGCAACAGCTAAGCAACAGCTGATGGCTTAGCTGTTGCTACCAATATTTGTGAAGATCTTGAATTCTTAAGCACTATGTTTTATAGGACAGGCGTGAACAAATAACAACTTTAATCAGTTTAACGTTTGTGTATTGTATATCGTCAGCAAAATTATAACAACAATTGCAATGAAATATAATAAATAATTTAGTAATCCTAGTAATAAAATATGGTTTAAGCAGGAGGACACGCAAAGGGTAATTGAACCACTAAATACACGAAAAGCTTCGATCCAAATACCAAATACCAATTAAAGCCAATGTCCAAATACCAATTAAAGCCATACATCTGTTACCCCCAAAGGTTATTCTATTGTTAACAAACATATTTAATGCGACATTGCCATTTCACCATTATCAGAATAGATGGAAAACGGCAATCCTGGTGACCATACCAAAGAAGTATAAGCAGCCCTTGTTACCAAAGAACAGATCCGTATCCTTATTGAACGGACTATCCAAGATCTTGGAAAAGCTGCTAAATGAAAAGCTAGAATCATAGACAGAAAGAGAAAACATAATCCTGCCAAACCAGGTTGGGTTTAGAATAAAAACAGCCGCAATACAACAAGCTGCAGTGCTGGACGGTATGATTAGAGAAGCTACAGAGAGGAAAAAGAATCCACCTAAAGTCGTATGCTCCTTTCTTGATGTCGAAAAAGCATATGACAGAGTCCAGTGAAAAGGATTAGTTTATAACACACTAGGATTATAAAAGGATATGGTCGCAACTATACAGTAGAATTTAAATGAAAGGAAATTTCGGGTAAAAGTCAAAAACAAAGTATCGGAATGGAAAAGTGCTAAAGACGGATTACCTCAGGGTTCGCCGATAAGTCCAGTTTTGTATAATGTGTTCGCATATGAGTTGCCAGAAAGGCGCAGAAAAAATAAAGTGTATGACGTATTGCAATACGCACATGACATAACGATGAACGCTAAAGGAGCCGACATGTATGTTGCTGCAAATAGGATGGAATTAGCCTTACAAAATATATCTGAGTATTGACATAAATGGAAAATTAGAATAAATGACAGCATGTGTCTCGGCTGTTTATTCGATAGACACCTAAATTTTAGGGCACAGATCAAGAAGAGAGCAGGTTTGGCCCTAGGGAGAGTTAATACAATGAGATCAGTGTTAAATTGTAACAGCGGACTAATAACACGGAACAGAATAACTATTCTCAGCGCTATACAGAAGCCCAGTCTGTGCTATGGATAAGAGTTATGGGCAAGCTCAGATCAGAAAACTAAAGGGATAGTTACAACAGGTCAAAACAAGCTATTCACACAATGTATGGATGCACCCTACTACTGGCGCAACGCCGAGTAAAGAAAGGAGCTGAACGCGAAAGACTAGGAGAAACAATCGGAGATACGACGAGAAGAAATTATTTCCAGGTTTTTTTTTTATGTAGGAAGTGGAGAACCTTCAAAAGGCGAAAGATGCCCGATGCATCCAACAAGTGTGAGATTTTTACCCACTAAGCTCCACTCCCTGTTGAGATTTTATACATTAGGAGGATGGTGAATTTATTGTATGAGTCTTTAGGATTTGCCACTCTCTTCAGCCTGGAACTGGATATGATCCATGATATTTCCAGATTAAACACACACTAATAGATAGATAAATAACTTCGGCTAAGCAAAAAGGCGTAGTACTGGAAAGGATTATGTACCATAATCAGACGACTGAAATACAGGAAGAGAGGAAGAATCAAAAAATTTATTTTTGCTTGTGAGGTCTTAAATAAAAATCTTATTTGCTAAGTATTCAATACAGTGCGAGCTGGTACTTTTTATTTTCATCAAGCGAAGAAGAATGATACAACTAAAAATTATTTAAATCATATCCACTTAAGAAGTCTGTGTTTCTAAGGAATCTGCATCATACAGCTCGCACCTATTACTCAGCATTTATGTTTTAGCGGATTTAGAGTTTACAATTAAATTTATGTTTCGTAAAACGCAAGCGAACATTGTTCTTCATCACACTGGGTCTATTAATCTTCTCCTGCATACGGCTTATCAGCGTAGGTGTCAAGATGGAAAATCTTGAGGTGGATCTTATGATTAGTGTATTACTGTAATAAGTTACAAGACTGCATAAACTTCTGTATTGTATCTTCTAGCTTTCAACGATCAGTATTTCCAATTGAACTTCAATGAAAACATTATCTGAACAATTATTTTGTTTGCAGTTAGCGCTTCAGATGTAGTTTACCACGTAAATTGATGCAAGTTGGTTTATAATGGACGCAAATATGTCCAGTTATCAATTCTTTATGAATTTTATAATCTTTTCTAAATTTAAGTATTTGTTCAAGTGGGAGAATGGGGGTGATTCCAGTGTATATGATGTCAGTTCTAAACTGTAGTAAAATTGATAACCTTTTCAATAATTTTCAAGGCATCTATGACCAATGCCGTAAGTATTTTGTTAACGAAAGAAGTATGGGCAACACCTTTTGTGAATTTCAAATAATTTTTTCTTGACATAGTTACGATTCTTCGTTCCGTGGATGTCCCACATATTCTTTCAATTTATTGAATTCAGTTCTATTATTGACAATTTTTTATAACATAAAATAATATAAATGTGGCATACTATATAATTTTTAAGAAAACCGCTATCTGCGAGTAGATCTTTAACAACTTCACTAAACACGAAATAAATAATAAATGTAATAATCTACGACGTTTATTAAGAGATTCTATAAGCACCCTGCGATTAAGCGCACGCTTGAAAGATAATACTTGTCAAAACTTACGTACAGGAGGTGGTTATTTATACATGTAACAGTTATTGTCTAAATCCACGTGAGACTTTGTTTCTTCTACTAATAATATTTAAGAAAGTACCGCTAAAAGATATAACACTCAAACAAAGACTAAATCATATTCTATGGTGTTTGATGGGTAATTATCAAGTTCATTGGCATTTTGATTTTGTAATGCCATATAGCTAGCTGTATTTTTATTTATTACTTTGTTCAAAGAATAAAGAATCTGCGGATAATTATATAAATGTAAAATTATTATTTGACAGCAACGTGACAGCAGAATCGTTAATTAATCATTTTGTTCAATATAATGTATAGAAACGTGAAAGGAATAATAAAACAGCAAAAGCTTGTCACATAAATTAACTACGAAGGGATATAATTAAATAATTAGACTAACATGATTATTAAAAATACATGTATTCCTTTACTCAAAAATTGAATAATACAACATTTTTAATAAGGTACCAAGAAATACAATTGAGAAATTCTAATGTGAGGCATCTTAATGAATTCAATTTAAAGGTGAAATTTGTAGCTAAGTCTATCTGTAAACCAATAGCAATTATAATAAATAAATGTTTTATAGAAAGACTATATCCCGAGAAATTATAAATATGAAAAGCTGTGCCAATCTTTAAGAAGGGAAATATGGACTTTCCTCAAAATTATAGGCCAATCTCTATTACTCCTGTTAAAATATTCTCTAAACTATTTGAAGTTGCAATTAAAAGTAGAATAATGAGATTTGTTGATAGCCGAATATGCTCGGCACACTAAGGTTACATTCCTGGTAAATCTATTATCTCTGCCGTAACTAGTGTAGTGAATAACATATATGAAGCATTTGAAAATGGAAAGGATATGGGAGCACTTTTTTTAGATCTTACTAAGGCCTTTGATTCTGTGTCCCACTCTATTCTAATTACCAAATTAGAACATTATGGGATAAGAGGTACACCATTGAAACTAATCGAATCCTACCTCCAAAATAGAAAACAGGCTGTAGGAGTTGAACACAGACTCTCTGAGATCTACACATTAAGATGTGGAGTCCCCAAGAGTTCTATACTGGTTCCACTTCTTTTCGTATTATATATAAATGACCTACAAAATAACATAAATTTTGCTGATACTTAGCTGATGACACGATTCTTATATGTGAAAACTGGGAGACTATAGAAATGGCGGAGGCTCTAAATGAAGCTGAGGATTTGTTTAACGCAAATTGACTAAAACTAAATGCCGTCGAAACTAAACTAAAAACAAACAATATGGTATTCTCATTAAAGGAAGACTTATCAAAAAAGAGCATAAAATTTTTGGGGATGTTCTTAGATCATAAACTAAGTTGGACGGAGCAGATAGATAACACATGTAATCAAGTGTGCAAAGGCATGTACCTAATGAGAAAAGTAAAGAATCATGTTGAAATGGATGGAACATGTGGAAGAGAAATCACAACTAGAATGGTCTATTCTGCACAAGTACATTCTTTTCTAAGCTATGGGACTTACTATGGGGTAATTCAGTAACCAGTAGGCTTTTTAGATTGCACAAGAAAGTGATTCATGTACTAAAGGACTTCCCAGCAAGGCATTCATGTAGAAATAGCTTTAGAGGATGTTATTTTGATTTTAGCAGGTATATATGTAAAAGAATGTTTATTATATATTTATAACAAAAACAAAAATGGAGAGCTTATACATCAGAATGACATTCATATATATGGAACGAGAATATGTAACAGTGTAAAACTTCCAGATTGTCGACTGACAAAAATTTTGAAATCACACATGTATCAGGGGATCAAAATGTATAATTTTCTACCTACGAAGCTAAAAGAACTGCCTCAAAAAAATCTGCCTCAAAAAGCTATCACAAAAATATTAATTGAGGAGAAAATGTATGATGCGTGTGATTTTTTTCAATATTGACTTTAATAAATATTAAAACTTAAAGTACAATTTTTTTTTGCATTTGTGTGTCTATGGTGTAGATTTATGTGGATTTGTGTATACATATGTGGTTGGAAAGACAGAATGAACTTTTATAGATAATTAAAATGGGCAAGAAGATCTCTTTAATCTGCTTAAGTGTAATTCACTTTAGTGGTATTAAAGTATTATGTAAACTTTATATTGTGAAGCATGAAATTTTGTAAAGTATGAAATATTTCATGTGATTTGTAAAGTGTAAAGAGTTTTATACTGTTATCAAATTACCAATTAACAAATTTTTAAAGTGTATTTATTTAGAAAAGTTCAAGCTACTACTGTATTTTTTTTCTAGTCAATTAGAAAATAACATATTTTCGACTATCAAGATATTTTTTAAAATGATAATGTAAACATATATTTTTATGTACAACTGCAAATAAATTTATCTATCTAAATCTATATTTAACTAGTCCATGTAAACACCAAATTTGAATAGTTCAACATTGCTACTAACAATTTTTCAGCTGTATTGTTCATCCCTTTTTAAAATTTAGTTAAGTAGAAAATTTTAGAAAATCTTAATTTGGTAAATTTTACATAAAATAAGCTTTATTTTTGGTATTTAGTTACGCCATCTAGCGATCTTCTATTGATCCTTTAAATAATATTTCACTCTTGCCCACTTTTATCAGTGAAATGTTTTGCCTAAAGCTTCGAGGGCTGTATGACGAAAGAGTGACTTTAAAAAAGTTGGCACCCATTGTAATAATGATGACTATATTGGTCACTTCAGACATCTTTTAGAAGCCTACTGTCAAAATTGCATGTAAATTTGTCAGCTGTTTTACGTTTGGTAGTAAACCGTTTGTCAATTTTTGATTAAAAAATGATAAAAATGAATTTCGTGTTTGAATAAAACACGAAATTCAAAGGAAATTGAAGAAATGTTACAATGCTGAATCTGTTCTTTTGCATGGAAAAATTTGCATGGTTTACTGGCTTCATAAGTGGTCATATCATTACGGATTATACTGAACATCTTGGGCCTTCAAATTCTATTACTACTTATGAATTGATTCATAAAGTTCATGTCATTGTAAAGAATGACCGCTGGCTGAAAGTGCGCGGAATAGCCACTGAAGTGAAAATTTCAACAAAATGTGTACGCCATATTGTACATTACGTAATCGTCCTAACTGTAGCGCAAATACGCATTCGTGTTTCGTTTTCCAATGACTGTTTGGTTAAGTTTAAATGTAATCCAAAAGAAGTATTTTTTCAGTGATATGTCACCGTAGATGAGACTTGGACATATACGCCCGAAACTAAAGCACAATCAAAACAATGGATCTCTCCCGATTCAAGACACGTCTGACAAGATGTAAGACGTACTAAAAACACCTAAGACATAGGGATTCCCAAGACGTAAGACTTTATTCAATATTTAGAGAAGGGAGGCACAATAACTGGTCAATATTATGCTAATTTACTGACCCGTTTCAATGCAAAACTAAAGAAAAAACGACTGCATTTTTTCAAAACGAAACTTCTGTCTACCAAGATAATGCGCCTTCTGATTCCACGCTCCAATCCTCAATACTCGCCAGATCTGGCTCAGTCATATTTTTTCTTACTCCCAACTTTAAAATAGTGGCTCCATGGAAATAAATTCAGTACAAATGTGGAGGTGATAGCCTCCTCATTCGGTACAAGGCTTTCATTAAACAGTTACTTACCCGTCAAACAGTGCAAACGATTCCTTAAGATACGGCCGGCAACCATTCGTGATGGGACAGTCGATATATAAATTGTAGCACATTAATATATTTTATATTAAATAAATTAAATATTGTGGAAATACAGATGTATACATTTATTTGACTCTTAATTTCAAAGCGAAAGTTAAATATATCAAATACTAAAGTTTCTTTATATTTCCTAGCATATCTCCTTGTATATACAAAATGTTTTTAACATTTTTATGCCATAAGTGATTAAATTTTTGGTGATCATGGTGATTAAATTTTTGGTGATCATGGTGATTAAATTTTTGATCATTAATAATATAAGCCGATACCGGATCAAAGTTTCGTATAAAATTCTTGAACATCCTAAAAAAATTAAATCTAGAAATTTTATTAGTGAAATTTCATAGAGAAATGCATAACATGAGACGTATCATTGGTCTACCTAGACCAGTGATTCCCAAAGTGGGCGCTACCGCCCCCTGGGGGGCGCTGCAGGAAACCAGGGGGGGCGGTGAAAGCATAAAAGAAAAAAGAAAATAATTAGAAAA
>WYDF02289368.1:0-16400 GCA_009867245.2 Adranes taylori
CTGATGGTAACTGGGGTCTCATGCATTAGTTCTATCGGGGGGGGGGAGGGAGGGACTTTAATTTTTAGGGCACTAAAGCATTGGTTTGCCATTGGGATCGAATTGTTTGATTTTGACTCAAAATATTCTAGATAGACAGAATTGGGAATTGACGAGCAATGCTCAGTCATAGCTTTCAACAAGTCACTAAATATCAGGTTCTTTGCTATCTTCAGATGTATATAAACCTTTGGATTTATTGCAGTTTTACTCGACAATGTTAAAAAATACAAAGAAAGATATAATTATTGCTCATAATAATTCTTATTTACCTTTTCCTTTAATATATGTTTTTAGCTTTTCTTTAGTTTAATATGATTTTAAAATTTGTTTGAGTAGCCCCTATATATACGTATGAAGCAAGTTTGCATGATTTCCAATTCTCGCAAAATAAATCGTATATGGTTTTGGGGCAGAGACTTTCTCAAATGAAATTAATCAGCCCAATGGTTAGGTTATACGTATTAAAATATCTTTCATTTGTATGCTATAGACGCCGCTATGCGAATTGTACGAGATTATGTCAATTTTAGGGTTAATCATTTTTACGAGAATGAATAAACGCATCGAATTTATTTACTGATAATTACGATTATTAGTTTTAATAATTGGGGTTGATTAGGCTGCTTTTTCTTGTGCCTACTTGGTTGATTTTGTGTAATAGAAATTATATTATGAGTATAGTCATTGCGTGGGAAAATCAGATTAAAGACTTTGATCGTATGTTATCTTAATCACTTATTAAGGTAAAATAATTGAGAATTAATTATAGATGCATATTGCTGCTTGAAGAATAAATTACTAGACTACCAATAATGAACATGGAAAAATTCCAAAAATATTTATTATTTAAATTTTATTACAACATATGATTTTTGTATTATTTGAAATGTAGCTAATTCTATTCATATTATTATTTTTTCTTAATAGTTCAAAGTCATTGCGTTTGCAAATTATTGTAGTTTAAGATATAAACGATATAGAAGTATTATGATAAAATACAATTGCTGACTTTGCAAGCTAACGGCGTTCATTACCAGACAGATGACCTAATAAATTGTAGCATATTAATTGAAATACGCATACTATTGTTTTTATTTTATCTAGAAATTGTTAATTAGCTGAACTATAATATTCCGTTACATTTTTTTGTTATGATTAATTTTCTTGTACATGGTTTGAACGTACAAATTAAACATTCCAAATTTCTTATTAATACATGAGCTTAATTGTTTAAACTTTTATCACGCATGTTGATTTGTAGGACTATATTTGTAGGAAATAAACGAGTTAAGTTTAGCGTTATTATTAAGTACCACGCGTCTTAGTTTACCTAATATTAATCTCCATCTCTGTCGTATATCAACAGACATGTAGTATATCAACAGAGATTAGGCATTGACATAAATCAATTTAATAAATTTTTATTAAATTAAATATTTAAATACTTAAGGACATTGTTAACTTATGCCAGTCCTAATTAAAAGTGTTATTTGATTATTCTAGTTCAATTTCTTCTTTAATGTTTTTCAATTATTTATTCTAATATTCTTCCAAGCTGTCACAATTGCGGTAGATTTTTAAAATTTATTCTACCAATTGTTCATTACCTATAAGTTAAAATAATCAACAATACATAGATCAACTCTTGTTTCATATTGTTTATAGAAAACCTTATAACTTACAGATGTGAATGATGCTATGAATGACCTATACGTAAATTTACATTGAACATAACTTTTTTGACGAAAGCAAGCAAATGTAGTCCATATAATTTTTGTACTAGAATGCCGTAAATACGCTCCACAAAGTAATGCTTTAATGGTTGTAATTTTCTTCTTTTAATCGCCATCCATTCCTCAAACATTTTTTCATAGATCGCACGCCGGAATTATTAGCACCGCACGCGCAGGATGGGTACTTGTTTCCAAAGTTTCTTGACATTAATGATCGCCAGATACCATTTTTGGTTATATTTATACGTCTTAAGGTGCGTTTAGATTCGAACATGTATACTCTAATCCACAGCGAATTCTCAATTGTAAAGGTTATGTGCATACGAAAGCATTGTGCGTTACTATTTGCGTGCGAGCGCAATTCGATATCGGATGCATTGTCCAAAAAAATTAATTGGTGCGCGAATGCTTAGTTTGAACAAGACTGCAAGGTGAACAAGAAAGCGTGACCGAAAAAAAAAATACACAGGTAAAAGGACACAAGAAAAAAGCCCACATACAAAGCACGGGCAATTAACGCACACGAAAAAAGCGCCATGGAAAAAAAGCCAACAAGAAAAAAAAAACCACATGCAAAAACATCCACATAGAATAAAACCGACCATGGAAGAAAACCACACATGAAAACCACACGGAAGAAACAGAGAAGTGGGTTACATGTAGAAAACAAATTATAATTTTTGGATCATCTCAACATATCTAAAAATACAATGATCTAATCCTCTATGATTCAGGTGCTGAAAATCCAACAAATATTTTAGTATTAGGATAAAAATTTTTTGGAAGAACTTAATAGGGATATGATTTAAGGGGACGGTATATTTAATAAAACACCATTTAATAAAGTAAATATATTTTTCCAACTTTACACATGGTACGCCAAAATAGGTAACACATATCTACCATGTATTTACTTTTTAATGTTGTAATCAAGAGTACTTCTTTGTTTTTACATTTATTTCTTATCCCGGACTGCGCTTTCATTCGAGAGGTATTTATGTTACATACACGTTAATTTATTTAAATGCATATACAGGATGAGGCATTAGCGCGTCAAAGCTCTAAATGTTTATTATAGTTCAATGTATATTAGAATGTATGTAAATAAAATTGATCCTATCGTATCGTACATCTTGTTCGTCTCGCAACTACTGTGTACCCTTCTTTCTATAAACATTTAAATAAAACTAACCGTCTCGCAACTGCTGTGTGTTTTCTTTCTCGTCTCGCAACTGCTGTACACCCGATATAAAGAATGTTTGTACGAATGACCTTTTTTTATAAATTAATTCAGGTGTTTTATTATTTTTGGAAAAAGAAATAAAATTGTAAAAACATAAACGATTTTACTTAAGTAAATATATAATTATAAGGGCTGTATGGTATGTATTAACTCAAATTTTATGTATAAATAATAGTTTTGTCAATGAAATTAATTTAAAATGTTTTTTGTGGAAAATACATATTCAATATTTCCTACAAAATAAATATTGAAACTGTATTTTTCAGAAAGACAATTTAAATTAAATTTATTAATATAATTTTAATTTAATATAAAAGTTAAAGCTAAAAATAATTTATTGCTCATATAATGATACACTCGTCAGATTAAATTAAAATATAAAATTTTCAAAATGCAACCTTACTATATAGTCATTTAAACGTACATACATACACAAATAAATCTATTAATATAAAACATATTGAAAAGATAAATAAACGTTTCCCACTGAAAAGATAAATAAGAATAGTATCGTTAGAAATTCTCGAGTTTATTCGAATAGATTTGCTCGAACTCTATGAGACGAACAAAGATAGCTTTGAAAAATATATGCAATTAGATTCATTTCACTGCCATTATATTAAATGTAGTTTCTAAATATTGTTTCTAAACAGTGACACATTAACTGATGCTCAACTACGGAGTTGCAAGCTCAGGTGCAGTTTCCGTTACCTTTGGCAAAAGTTCTAGATATTTCGAGAATGTTCTAGAACTTCCTACAATATGAAGTAGAATAGGGACTAGAGCCTTAAAAGGGATAACTAGAGGACTAGAAAGGGATAACTTCCCTTTTTCTGACGCCTCGCAGACCAATTTTTTCGTCAATAAGATATATAAGATTGAACACACTTCAGTCTTGACCATTATTTTTCCAGGTTTTCAGAGTTGTGAATTTATTTAAAATGTGGGTGAAGGTACAGATTAAATAAAACTGCACTTTAATATTTATTTATGGGGGTAATATGAATCACACGTCGTGATTCTAGTTTATTGAATATAAGACCCTTGTCTATTTAAAACTGTGGAGCAGCTTTAAAGAAACAAGTCCGGTTTAGATGAAATCACTGCGTAACATAAACAATAGTACACTAAAAGAAATGAAACTAGCAAAAAGTTTAAAAATTCTATTATCCATCAACACATTATTAGTACTTACGTGAAATAAATATTTAGTTTATCAAGCTCGAGTTAATAAAATACATCAAATGTTTCAATTCAATTTAGTTTCGATAAATAATAATTAAACACGTCTTAAATAAATAATTTAAATAAATAAATAAGATAAATAATTATTAAAAACGTTTAAGACGAACCTATTTCTTTAAAGCTGCTTCACATTTTTAAATAGACGAGGATCTTATATTCAATAAACTAGAATCACGACGTGTGATTTAAGCAATTAGTGTAGCATGTATTAATTAATTATAGTTTATTATAATAGAATATATCAAGCAGTCATCGTGAACATTGGGCGTTGATATTAGATTAAATAATATTATAAATATATTATTTAAAATCAGAACCATTACGTTAAATAGAAAATGAATTGGCGTGAGACCTTAATTTGGCCGTGAGGCGTGTGACTTAAATTGGGCTTAAAACGGTATACAAAATAGCCAGAGAGAAAATTAAGCTTCGATTTTGATCGTTTACCATAAAAATTGAACCTACGAGTAATTAAATATTAAATAAACGTAATTAATAAGAAAACTAATTAAAAGCAAGTATAATAAAAGCAAGTATAATTAATGTAAATAAGTAATTTAAAAAGTAATTTAAGTAAGTAAAAAAGTACTTAAAAGTAATTTTTAAGTAATTTAATAAGTAATTTAAAAATTCGAATGACGAATTGGTTCGAGTAACAAAATGGCTGACATGACACATCAAGCGATAAGGGTAATCTTCATGTAAGTTTATCAATCCTTTACTATTATATATCCGTAACTATTATATTTCCTTAGCTATACATGTCAAGTGATTCTGAATCTGAAATCAAGTTACCAATTGATCATGATAGTGACGACTCGCTTAACGAATTGTCAGATCATTTTAAAAATATTAAAATATTAAGTCCTAAATTGAAATTACAGCAATCATTTAATTTTCCTAGCGTTAGTAATCAATCTACTAGTAATTTAATTAAGACGAGTGTTAATCAGAACATTTCTAGTGAACAAAGTTTTCAACATAATTTTAATGTTGTGTAATTAATTCTGATAATAATTTAAATATGGTAAAATCAAATAATGAGGCTAATATTCAAAATTTCCACGTGAACACTATCCCATTTTTTGATGGTACGCAATCGACATTACCATTATTCATTGCAGCTTGTGAAAATTTGATAAATACTTTTCTAGATACGACAAATTTTAATAATCCTAGAAACCAATGGGTATGTACAATTATTATCACCAAACTTACAGGTAGGGCTCCAAGTTTAATAGGCTCTAGGGCAGATGAGATAGCTAGTTGGTAAAAAATAAAAGATCTGTTGAATCACTACTTTGCTGATTAAAGAAATGAATATTGTTTAGTTAGAGACTTAGTGACTTTAAAACAAAACCTCAAAGAAACTCCTTATCAGTTTGGCATAAAAATTCAAGACTATCGAAGTCTTGCGAACAAAACTTCGGTGAACAATTGCAGATGAGCAAATTCGTATTGTAAAAATAGGTATATATGATAAATTGACTCTAATATTTTTACATGGTTTGTCTGATCAGTTAGCTTTAGCAGTTCGCATGGAAAAGCCGCAGCATCTTCAAGAGGCTATGTTAATTGTCCTACAGGAACAAAACTTCCAATATTGCGAAAGACAGATGAAATATTTACAAAATTTTCAACCAAAAAGTTCATAAAATAATTTTAAAAATAATAATTCATTAAATATCGTAAATACAAGACTATTATCATCTCCTACGTACAATTTTAGAAATAATTATGCATCTAACAGGTACAATTATCAAAAACCTAATAACAATAATGTTACTAACTCAAATCCATTTAGAAATAATTTTAATCAACAAAGAACTTTTAATTTTCCAAATTTTCAAATAAATATTCCACAAAATTTCGGTTATTCTAATTATTTTCAAAGAAATCAAACTCTACCTAATCAGAACCAAAACCCACCAGGGTTTAATAATCTACAATTTCAACCGCAACCTTCAACATTTGGAACCAATGTGTGCAAACCAAACCCTAACAATAAGTCAAGTTACAAACCAACTCCATTGGACATATCTACAATGAAATCTGTTAGACCTGTCTAACAGAATAAAATCCGCCAAAAACATATCCAATCAAATGCTAAATTTATCAGAAAATCAAATAAATCCATTCAATGAAACATTCTATCCTAAATATCCTCCCGAAGATTATTCAGATTTTGAACAATCAAGTCAAGAACCTGTTGAAAATTATCCAACAATATCATCAACAAACAGAAATTCAACCCACCGAACAAAATCAAAAATTTTGATCGCCAGATCGAAATGTCGAATGCCCTTTGGTTTAAAGAATGCTACAGTAACTTCTCAGAGAGTTATGGACGATATTCTTACGGGAATCCACAACGAAAAATGGTTTAGATACTTAAATGACATTATAATATTTTCAACATCACTTATTGAACATATAGAAAGGCTTAGAGAAGGTTTTGAGAGATTACTACAGGCAAATTTAACAATACAGTTAGATAAGAGTGAATTTTTGAAAGAGAAGTAACATATTTAGGTCATGTTATTACACCAGACGGCATAAAACCTAACGCTGACAAAATAAAGGCAATTAAAGAATACCCCATTCCAACGACAAGAAAAGAAATAAAAAGCATTTTAGGTTTAGTAGGCTATTATAGAAAATTCATTAAAAACTTTGGAGGACTTACAAAACCTTTAAGCAAATGCTTAAAGAAAAATGCTCAGATCATCCACGATTCCGAATTCATTAATTCTTTCTTACGTGTCGAAACATCCTTATGAACGATCCAATTTTGCAATCTCCCGATTACGAAAAACCATTTCTTCTACAACAGATGCTTCTAATGTAGCTTTAGGCACAGTATTATCTCAAGGTCCATTAGGTAGTGATAAGCCCGTAGCTTTCACTTCACGAACTTTAAATGGTGCCGAGTCAAAATACTCGACAAATGAAAACGAACTTCTAGTAATAGTTTGGTCCACCAAGTACTTCAGACCATATTTGTACGGACGCAAGTTCTACACTTATACAGACCATAGACTTTTAGTTTGGCTTATGAAGTTAAAAGAACCTAACACTAAATTAATGAGATGGAAACTAAAACTTGCAGAATTTAATTACCGGATTATTTAAAAAAAAAAAAAAACAATACGAACGAAGACGCTCTTTCTAGAATTCAAATCAATGCAACAGAAGATGAATTAATTTCAATCCTAAATAACAGACCCAGAAGAAAATATTGTGCAAGACTTAACTAGAGTTTTAAGTACCCCAACAGATGATATAAACCCTGAACAACAGTATACAGTTCTATCACCATTATGCCCTGACTTCGATTTTATACCTATAGAAATTGCAGAACCAATACAACCTTTAATTCCAGAAAATATAATCATTCAACCAAGTACTAGTCATTCAATTCAACCTAACAGAGAAGATACTGTAGAATTTATCAATCCAATGTATGACAATAAGACGGAAATCCAGAACCAACAAATTTATTCAGAACCAGAGAAAGGTATACAAATATCCGAGACAGCCATTAAAAAATTCCCAAATCAATTTTATATAAGTTCAATATTGAATAATCCCAAACCAGTTAAACAGATAAAAGTAGGTAATCAAAATAAATATCTACTCCAAATTTCTAAAACTAATAACAGACAAGAAATAATTAACATTGTAAAAGAATTCACAGCAGAAAAGAAAAAGTATTATTTTAATTTTGATACACCCAGGCTATACGAAGACTTTAGCAGAATATACGTTGAAATATTTAATAGAAATGCTCCAATCATTATTAGCTCTCCAAAAAGACATATCTTTATCGCTGAAGAAGACGAAATAACCCAGGTAAATAAAAACTCACGAAGATCACGAAGATAAAAAACATAAAACAAACCACCGTGGAATTGTTGAAACAATGAAAACCCTTTCTAACAAATATTATTTCATTAATATGAGAGAACAAATCACTAAATTTATAAATTCATGTGAAATATGGAAACGGGCTAAATACGATAGAAAGCCTCCATATATTTGTTTAATGTTGACAGAGACACGAACCAAACCTTTTAAGATTTTACATGCAGATACTTTCACAGTAGATTCACAACATTTTTTCACCATCATAGATAAATTTTCCAAGTGAGGTCAAGCTATCCAAATGAATAGTAAAAATCCTTTAGAAACTGCAAATGCTTTTATAAAGGATTTCTTATTTTACGGTGTTCTCGAACAAATTGTCACACACTGTGGAACAGAATTTCTAGCAGATATAATCAAACAATTTATGGAACTCTATAAAGTAAAAATTCATTATACAACTCCCAAAAATCCAAATTGAAGCCGTGACGTAGAAAGGCTACATTTAACATTGGAACACATAAGAATCCCAAAACAAAGTCATCTTAGAGAATCAGTATCCTTGCTAATGCCTTTTGCAGTAATGGCTTACAATCATTCCATTCATTCAACAACTAATTATGCACCTTTGGAATTAATCCTAGGACATTCATGTAAAGAGAAATCTTTGACATTAATGATCAACAAAAAGCTCGCTATGATTTCGTAGACAACCACACACAACAGGTAAGTACTCTTTATGACAAAGTTAAAGAAAGGACAAAACAACACAAATTAGACTTATCACCAAACGTAGCAACCGTGATGACATACAATTATTTGACAACCAATTAGAAGTTTATGCTAAAAACGATACACGCAGTAAAAGTGCTCCTAGATTCGAAGGACCTTTCCAAGTTATTAAAATAAACGACAAATATGTAGCGACTATTCAAAAAGATAAAAAAAACCTTTACAAAGACACCTCCGTAATTTAGACCATCCCCATGTTTCAGGTGCATCATTTGGACCATCAGCTACTCAGCAGGACAAATAGAATTTTAAAATGTTACCATCAATCCTGGAGTGCTAGTAAATAAAATTGACATTGCACAAAATACAATAGATAAATGGTCACTTATTAAAGTTATCCAAATTCAACCCCTAATAGTCTACCTAAATTTCATATTCTTTCAAGTCAATAAAATTAACAAATCTGTACAACAATCCGAAATGAAAATCATACATAATATTGTCTTATCAAATAGTCAGAAAATCCTTTACCATCAATTAAATGAAACTTATAAAGTTATTGAACAATTAACTTTACCAATTTCAAGAAATAGACAAAAAACGAGGTTTATTCAACTTTCTTGGTAGCGCTTTAAAAGTTATTACAGGTAATTTAGACGCTAATGACGCAGATCAGTACAATAATGCTATAAACTTATTAAGCAAAAATGAGGACAAAATAAAAAACATATCAAATCAAATAATGCTAACTGAACAAGCAATGAGTAAATTCAATTCAACTATTTTAAACTTGAGTAGAAATCAAAAATTAATAAATGATCATATGCAATTATTAACAGAAGATCTAGATAAATCAGAAACGTCTCAAATGTACATGAAAGAAATCAATACTATAGAAGCAACAATGTTTCAATTCATTATTGAGATTTTGTCACTTAAAAACATTTTTGAAACTTTAGTGGAAGCCATAACTTTTGCGAAGTTAAAAACATTGCATCCTTCAATTTTAGAACGGTCAGAATTATTAAATGAATTAATTGAAATCAAAAACTTTAATGTAAATTTATCATATGAAATAACTTTAGAAAACTTAATACTTTATGAAGAAATAGTTTCTGTCAAAAGTTACTATGATGATAATAAATTAATTTTCATATTAGAAATTCCAATTCTTGATTTGAGATCTTATAATTATTAGCACCTTATAATTGATATACGCTTATAATTATATACGCTTTTCCTATACACTTATTTTATAATTATATACGCTTTTCCTATTAACCAACATCCGAGCGAAACTTTCAAAATAATTATACCAAAAACTTTATCCAAAATGATAAACATTACAATCTACATTACGGAAAATGTCAAGAAGTTAGATCCAATAATTATTTATGCCGAATAGAAGAAATTAATCAGATCATAGAGTTACCAGTATCATGTGAAGTAAACTTATTACACTTTTCGAAAAACTATAACAATTGTCAACAACACGCAATCAAAATGGAAAATGTAAAAATTCAAAAAATATCCGAAAGCCAATGATTAGTTATAGCACCGAAAGAAATTATTGTTCAGTATTCCTGTAAATCCAACCACGAAACAACAGCATTAAAAGTAAGTTACATAATAAGTATTCCTGAATTTTGTCCAATGAACATTACTGGAAAGACATTAAAATCCCATCGTACCGAGTTAATGGAAACTTCATATAAACATTTAAGAGAAATCAATATATATGATAATGGTAAAAATATTAAAATGGAACCAATTAAAATGGACTTAGAAACAATTAACCTGGATGAAATGCAGTCAATCCAAAATCAATTACAAAAACAAAATGAGTTATTGAATGGAATTCAAAATATAATTATTTATGGAACAACCAGCATATGGACAATCCTCCTGTACAAAATCGTAATTTTATTTTTCAGCTTTTTAGTATGAAAGTTAAACTTACGTAAACAGAAATCCAAAATTAGTAAATCCAAAATATCAGAAGTGAACCAAACAATATATGATGTTCCGACTCCAATTAATTCAGTTCTTCCGATAAATACCGTTCAATAAACTTATAGAATAAACTAAACAATTATAGAATAAATTAAAATTTTCTGAAGGGGAAGCGAGTTACATACACACATCTCTATACTTCAACTTCAAGCTGATCAATATAATACACATTATGAAAGATGGGAGATGACATTCATAGCAGCTTTCACGCAATCCCGAGCGGCCCCGAGAGAAAAGAGAAACATATAAATACCTTCTTCTTGTTCGTTTATCGTAATTAAGCAATTAGCATAGCATGTATTACTAGAGTAGAGTTTATTATAATATAATATATCAAGCTGCCATCTAAACATTGCGCGTTGATATTATATTAAATAATGTATTAATTAAAGTCAAAACCATTACGTTAACCTTGCTATTGAGTTTTATAAGTTTTTTGAATTAAATAGAAAATTAAAATAAGTAATTGAATATAATATATTCTTCAATTGAAAGTAATAAATTGTTGAATCACAAAAAGTAATTTATAAGTGAAATATAATTAATGTACGTAAAATTGCAAACATAACATCTATTTAATACGTGCCTCGCAAACAAGTAAAGATTTAATTAAAAATAAATTAATTAAAACAAAAATCAAAAATCTTTAATTTTGTAAAATAATTTTAAATTAAAATAATTGTTTTTTTTAAACAAGTCCAGTTGCGTGAGACCTTAATTACTCAAGCAATTAGTAAGTTTTCTGAATAGGTTGGAAGAGGCGAATTTAAAAATAAATAACTATTTTGCCAAATCGTATACATGTTGTAAAAAAGAGAAGAAACAATTGCTTATAAATGATTTTCATATATTAAAGGCTGGAGGTCATGCAGGTATATCTTGTACTGTAAAGACACTTAAGGAAAGGTATTTTTGGAGTAATTTAGAAAAAACGTTAGGAGTTTTATAGAGAAATGTGACATATGTCAAAGACATAAATATAGGCAAATACATAGGGAGCCACTTGGTGTAACAACTACAGCTAGAACAGTATTAGACAACATATTTTTAGTTTTGATAGGTCGATTGGAATTCCATCGAAACTTGCGAGTGACCGAGGTACTGAGTATATAAATAAGGGTTTTGAGGAAGAGTGTACCATGTTACAAATTGATAAACTTTTGAGTACAAGTTTCCATCAAGAGTCTTGAAAAATCTGGAGTCTTGAAACATCGCACAATAATTTGAGTGCTTATATGGGCATGCAAACTGCCAATGTTACTGAAAGTTGCTCATCATGGTTACCATTTTGCTGTTTTACTTACAATAACACAGTTCATACTAGTGCGCAAGGATATCCTCTCTTTGCCTCAAAAGTCATAAAAAATGCACATACAAATGTAAATACGAGAGATATATTAAGGAGATGTATTAAGGATAGAAATATAAATAAAGAGAAAAATTACCATAAAGACAAACATAGACATTAAGTAAAAAATTTCCGCTTGAACTTTTTCTGGATTGAACCTTTGGACATTCTCGCTTGATGCTCCAACAATAGTCAGCCATCATATGTACATCCCATCTACTTTGATACCGTGTCTCCATGATCTTCAAATCTTGGTGGAATCGCTCACCCTGCTCATCATGACTACACTAAGATACCGGGAAGTCAGCAAGATGGCTATATAGAAAATGCAATTTGATTCTCATGTTGCAACCAAGCATTTTGAAACTCTCCAAGAATTGCTGGACAATTTCGGTGTAATTTTGTACTGGCTTATTTCCAAGAAAGTCTGTAACTATGTTTTTGAATGCCAACCAAGCATTCTTTTCAAGTTGTGTCATCTACACGTCGTGGAAACCCGACGTATTGTGTCATCTACACGTCGTGGAAGAGGCCAAATAAAATTCAATGAACTTTTCTAATAAGATTTTGTTTCTATTTTCATTGATGAATAATATTTTCTAGTTATAAGTTTTTGTTTTTAACAGTTTTTGAATAAGATGTAACATTAAAACTAAAAAAAATCTATTTCATTATAACCGTGTTTTTTATCACCTGTTATCAAACTGAAACCAAAAATAATGTCAGTTTTGGTCATTTTCACTTTCATCTAACCCCTACACCGATCTTATATGAAGAAACAATGTTTTTGAAACGCGTTATAAAGTAATCCCATCGAGGGGATGGGAGGGGGGGGGGAATAATTACTTTATATTTTTTTGCGAAAATGGAGGTGGTAATAAATGTGTCAATTGCTGTAAAAGCTTTGTAACACCTAAAATTCTAACGAGGTAATTTTTGTTTTTGAAATAACTTTGAAGTTGGGTACTAACAAAATTAAACGTTAAAAAAGTTTTATTAAGTACCGTCTCACGGTACTGATTTTTTTAACTCACTTAACTTAGTTCCTATTCCTCCAGCGTTGTGTGCGTAAATGAAAAGGGATGTCTGAGATGTCACTATTCGATCTCCTCTTTGCCTCTTATGAGAGACGAAAATCACAGACTTCACTCAAAGACCAGGAGTTGTAGGTAATAAAACAGAATGTAAATAAATTTATTAAAACTAGTTTAATATATTAAAATACTTTATACATTTCTCTGATATTTACAAATTGTGTAAAAACGTCCTAGGTACACATATTGCACTGATACAATATGTTTTTTTATATATCCAAGACCACGATTCTATTACAAAATAGAATCAGCGCAAATTATCTACCACTGTAACAAAATATTATAAATTTTCTCAACGAATGCAAATAAGTTATTTACAAATTATAAAAATTAATTTGGCAAGATTGAATATTGTACAATTTTCCAATACAACATAGAATTTATAATGTAAATAATTCTCATCGATACTTTGATTTATGAAAGCCCTCTAATGCAAAAAAATATGCAGTCTTAATAATTTCGATAGTTTAATGTTTTTTAAATAAAAAAAAATAATTTGTTAACAGTTAAAAAAATAATAAAATTATATAACAATATTGTTTAAGCACAATTTATAATCAGCGCTTACTATATAGCTACATATAAAATAATTCATATTTTATTAAAATTGTGCTAATTCTGAAGTTTTGTATCTAATTTGATTGGCAGGATGGAAAGAATAAGAGGTTTTCGTACAGTTTTAGGAAGATTACTTAAAATGGGTAAATAAGAGTATATATATACATCTGTAGATTTACGCATAAATAAATGTTACGTTAGAAATGTAACCTCTATTTCCGAGTTTTAAATAATACTGATCTTGTGAAACAAAAACCCTATAAAGTAAAATATATAACACAAGTTGAATCGTGTAATGGTAATCCACTACATTTATTTTGGGACAACTGTGTTTAGGCGTTTCGATTTTTTAAAAACATCATCCTCAGGAACTTACTAGAAATTGTGAAAATTATAAACTAATTTGTGGAACATTAACATGCAATGAAGATAATCGAAAACTGTGTATAGTAACAACTTTTAATTATCAATATTTGAAAAATTCATGTAATTGCATTATTCATATAATTCTGTACGTATGTTCTGAAGTTACCTGAAATTAATTTTTGATACGCAAATTTTGTGAACGATTCGATGATCTAATGTACATATTTTTTCATTAAAAAAAAACCAAATCATGATAGTTGATGGCAGTGTCAAGCCAGGTGCCGAACAAAAGAAGCAAATTCTTTCATTTTTTAACATTATTATATTAGATCTTAAAAGACCATTGTCTTCTTAGTTCCATCTGTTATAATAATTTAATTTACTTGAGCGCATTTAAAAACATAAAAAAGAAGGACAGAATCTCAAAAGAGATGTAAATTTTGAAAATGATTTTTCTATAAATTTCTTATCGGCTGAATAGCCTCCAAAAGAGAAGACAAATGAAGTACACTTAATTGATTCCGAAAAAACTGTTAGTGCGAGACATCATTTGAATTTAATACGGATGTTTCCATATCGTCCAACTTTTCCCATTTTGGTTAAGTTTCGATGATTTTATACACTAAAGCCAGATATGTCACGATTCCCAATGTAGCAAGTGAGACAAGGAGTCGCTATCACAGCACGAGCGAGAATACAATCAGCGAAGGACTTCTTTAAATATGGAACACAGATAAATAGAAGGAACCATTCGATGCAACGGTCCTTAGAAGATGATGCAATAACGGTCATTTAGAGGATGATGAAATAACCTACGAGATTACTTTCAATTAAGAACAAACGAGAGAGAACAAATATGCATTAACATATACGCATAAAGTAAATAGCAAAAAACAGGAAAAGGGTCTGAGACTAACAGTAAGACTAATACGCGGGAAGTTTCACTTTAAATACCTTTGCTGTTTTCACGGACACACGATTCAGTCTTTAAACGTCATGACAACCAGATCTTGCAAATTTACGTGTGCACCAGGAGTTTGCTGTGTTTAGCTCCAAAATCCTTCCACATCTGTAATCGTGAAGCAGACATAATGTCGAGCCTTTAGCTTCGACCGATGTCAACAACAACTTGTCAGGAGAAACAATAAAATCAAGTCGCAGTAACTGCAGGAAGATCAGATCCAACAGTAATTAAGTATTTTGAATTGAAATACTGAATGTTTTACTACGTTTAGATAAGTAATATCCATCGTAGCTCCCATATTTTATTATTGATAAATCCCAGAAGAAAATAATGGAATGAATATATTAATTGGAGCTGTTAGTACTAGGTGATCATGAATTCCTCCCAGCCTCCCGGACTTTATATCAACTCGTTCTAAACAAACAAATCAACATGGCGTCATTGACAATCTATGACATCATTGAGAAATCATTGAATTTGACAATATCAAATAAAAATCCTATTTGGCGGACGACAACTCATTTCCGGTTGTCATTTAATGGCGTGAAATTTGAATTTTTGATAGGTAACTAGATTTGAAAATGTAACTAGATTTGTTACTAGAGAGAGAGAGAGAGAGAGAGAGAGAGAAATTCAAGAAGAAGATAGCAGCGGGCGCTCACGTGACGCGGCGTCACTGTGTATATCGATGTGCATAAAAAGTAACTAGATTTAAAATGAAAAGTAATTAGATTTGTATCGCTAGATATTACCAAGAGCAATAAAAAAATATGTACTGGTGAATTTCAAACAATATTGCATAAAAATTATTTAAATACATTGAAATGTGATTAGATAACATATGATATCTATCATTTGAAAATACAATATGGCTAACGACAGGGCATTTCAAGGTTTGAACTTAATGGCGCGGAATCTGAATTTTTAAATTTGAAAATTAAATGGACTTAAAAAAACAACAAAAAACTAACTAGATTAACTTCTCGATACTTTCGTAACTGATTTGTAAAAAATAAATTGAATAATTGTCAGTCATTAAACAAGCGTATATAAAGCGATATAATTTATGTATAAAGGAAACAATAAATTACTTGAGACAAGCGTAAAAAAGAAACGCTTGTCGACACAAATATATTGTTTCTATTCACCTCATTGTATTGCATAATATTAGAATGAGCTGGATTTGAAAGATCAGGCT
>WYDF02289379.1:0-16400 GCA_009867245.2 Adranes taylori
ATGATTTTTATACATCGAAAACACTTTATCACTTAATTTTTGACTGGTTTTGGGCATCCGAGGATGCTGAATTTAGTATGAACTCAGATAGATTGGCAACAGTGGTGTCTTTCAGAAGGGGTGCTCATAGTTAAGTTAAGCGGGGTATTTTGTAAAATATTATTTTGAAAGTGTTGGCAATTTGCCTTTTCAATATCCCTATCGCGATTTCTGATGGTGGGGGAATAGGTGCTAACCCTAAGCTTGTTTTGACTGGAAGTGGATATTGGTCTGATGTGACTGAAGTGACAGTGAAACACTCTGGCTCAATATATTGGATAAGACTTTCCGTGACCACTATATGATCGATAATTGAATGACCACAGAATGTAGGTTCTGCATTTCTGAGACGTTGTAGTGGAAATTGAGTGAAACAATTAATGAGAATTTCGCTGTTTGTTGCCGATTCACCAAAATCCACGTGATGACCGTTAAAATCGCCCATAATTATGGCTTTCGGAAGAAATGAGATAAATTGAAGAAAATCTTGATAAAATTGTTTCAGTGGGCGGATTATAATAAGAAATGAAAGTGACTGTGAGATTTGTGAAATGAACGTTTGCCGCCACACACTCGAGATGTTGAAATTGTGGAGGAATGTGAAATGGAGTTCTAGCATAATTACTGTGGATGGCCAAAGCGGTTCCTCTCATGCTACCTAAGCGACTGGTTTGTTGAATTACTTTGAAATTTGAAATGTTAATGTCGCGTTGAATTTTGTTTTCGGTAAGAGAGAATATCCACTTTGTCGGATCACTATAGTATCGCGCTACTTTAATCTCTTCCTAAAGTACACAAAACCAAAGTCATTAATGCAATTAACCTGCTTAATGTTGATTTACCTTTTCGGCCAATTGTTAATAGTTTGTGGAAGTTTATCTTATTTGGTCACCAAACGACTCTATGCCAAATTGAACTAATTCAATGGCTTTGAAAAATTGCACCGAACTTGGGGAAGATTTCTCCTACAATACTGTAGCGATCTAGATCCCTTTGAGTGAAAGATTTGCTTTAACATTGCGCGCCAATTTTTGTTTTTTCTCTTTCCTTTTCTTTAATGTCCCCGCTCCGTTCGTCAATTTCTTTCCTTATATCTTTTTGATCACTTCTTGATCAGATCTTATCTTCTTTATCTCTTCTAACTGATCCCTTTCGAAATATGTCATTTCCTCGACTTTCGTCTTTTTTATATTTCTACCTTATCTTCTTCAAATCGCCCTTCCCCATTAATATTTGAAATAGTAATTAGTCACTATCATCTGACTCACCTTTCTAACGGAATAAATATTTCCAGCAGTATCAACTATTCGAGTAATTCTATACGGTGATAAGTTTATGCCCTTTACTGCTCTTCCTCTATTTCCATACAATGGTTTTATTTCGCGGATTTCCTTTGTTAATAAATTCAGGGCAGCAGCTCTGGGTCGACGATTCTGACGTAATAATGCTTTACTTGATATTGTAAGGATGTTATTTTCGGAACACGAATTACTAGTTACATTTCTAATATTGTAGGAAAGATCTTTTAGAGCAAAACCTCCTAATCCACGCACACGTATATATTTTGATTTAATATCCACACTTGTAGCGTCTTCAAAAGCGATCCATACGTTTTTCCTAAAAAAATCAAATTGTATGAAAATAAGTTATACGAGGGTTACCTTTTATATTTCAGGATTTGGACAACTGACATTTCTAGCGAAAAGTTTGTTAGCTTTGACGGTATTGAACTTAATTCGACTTGGTTCTTGATGAAACACCATCAAGAAGCAATGTTTAACGAGGATTTACAGTATTCTATCGTGGCCGTAGTTCGTTCGACGACGAATTTCGTGAAGCTTGCCAAAAATCGGTTGTTATTACGCCGAACATTGATGCTGTGTGTGAACTGATACCTCAAGATCGTCATGTTACTTATCCTGAGATTGGGACATTCTTGGGCATTAATGGGACCAGCATACATTCGATATTCCAAAACCATTTGATCACAAATAATTGTTTGCGTACATGATGCACATAGATACGTACGGAGAGATGTCCCGCAAGGAAACAGTCATACGTAAACTAATGTTTTTTTACAATAAAATTCATAATGCTAGTTTTTTAGTATAAGTATTTATTAAATTATAAAAACAATAAATAGCCTAACGTAATGGGTACGCAATACCAACCAGGAAACTTATATGACAATTTAATTATAAGAAATGACTTATGAACCATTTCTCCCATTATTATAAGGCATCATCTTGTTTGCTAAAAATAAAAATTTGTATTCTGAATTATTAATTTATGATTGCAGCCAACTTGTATTAGATTATATTGGAAGTTGATGTTTTCAATTATTATAAATTGTTATCGGTATTAAAGCAGCCTAAATGAGAAGTAGGTGAAATGAGGTATCACTGGCCATCTCAACAATTGAGATTTTAACTACAAGAAAGACAGACTTAACAATCAACCCATTAATATCCCTATTCACTATACAATCTCGATGATGCCTTATTTCACCTACTTCTCATTTAGGGTTCTGTAATACCGATAACAACAATTTATAATAATTGAAAACATCAATTTCCAGTATCATCTAATACGAGTGTAGCTGACTGCATTCATAAGTTAATAATTCATAAAACTAAATTTCATTTCTAGCAAACAGCCAGTTAATGGCTTAGGCAGCAGAGTCGTGGTCTTTCTAGTATTGCGACAATGATGCTCCTAATAAAGAAGGCGCTGATGATCCCTTATAATAATGGGCGACTTGGTCTATAGATCTTCAAATACGTTTTTTAAGGCATTTGTTTTAATTAAATTATGATGTTAATCTGTACGTCACGACAGTGAAAAATGATTAACAAACATTTTTTGAAATTATTATATTCTAAACTCTGGACCAATTAATAAAATTCTCTTGGAAAATTCTATATGTTTAAAAAACATCTTGTGTCCAAATTAGGACATGGAAATATTATATAAATCTTTTATTTTCTTAATATTAACCCCACCAAGAATGGCCCAATCTTCCTCCAAAGACAAACTTTTGAACGAAGCGAATCTTTCTGTTATCTAGGAAACGTAATTTCAACTACTGGGAGAGCAGATGAAGATATTGCCCATCGAATAAAGAAGGCGAAAGCAGCTTTTGCCCAGCTGCGCCCGATAGGGAGGTCCAAAGAAATGTCATTAAGAACAAAACTGCGATGACTGGAGTTTAATGTAAACTCAATACTCTTCTACGGGTGTGAGACGTGGAAAACAATGGCCAGACTAAATCAACTAATACAAGCAACAGTGAACCGATTTTTGAGGAGCGTCATAGGAATCCGATGGCCAAAAGTAATCTTCATCGAAGAACTGTGGCAGACAACAGGACATGCTAAATGCGCTACACACATACAAAGGAGAAAATGGTGCTGCATTGGCCACACACTACGGCGAGGCCCTCAACATATTCCGGAACAGGCCCTTGACTGGAACCCCCAGGGAAGGCAAAAACTGGAAAGATCGCGACAAACATGGTGAAGAACTGTAGAGAACGAGATGGCAGAAATCGACAAGTCCTGGAACGCAATCAAACCCATACCAAAGAGTAGAACCCGCTAGAAAGCCTTCACAGATGCCCTATGCTCCTTGGAGGAACACTCTGATTCCTGGAACAGATTCTTCTAAAGGAAATAAGAAGAATCTTCATTTAATAGTTCAACTTCTTACTAAATGACGTGCATAATTCAGATATCAAGTTCTTCATAAGGGCGTCAGTTTAGAAAGAAATGCTCACAAAAAACAATCGCGGTGCTTCAAAACATGTCTATGACATTGTGCCGTGACAGATGATGAAGGTTTTTCTGACGATCTAAATCCAACAAAAGTTGTTCCAACAAAATGCGCACAAAGCACTTTGAAGCAAATAGTCGCCTGTTCTTTTGGAAAAACTAGATGTATCGCAACCATACCGCTGGCGCGACATAGGTCAATTCTGAATGGTGCACAACCATTTGTTTGCCAGAAGTCGTCGAAGGAATAAGGAAAACTAATCCCCGAAGGTCTTCGAGAGAATACTGTTAGGGCGGTTGGAGACCTGCATCCAACATCTTGGAGACTTTGCTGGCAATCAGTTCAGCTTTCAAATGGGCAAATCCACGGTCAACGCAATCGAGAAGGTAGTAAAGCTCACAAAGGAGGCTTCGGATGGAACCCCACACACGCGAAAACTCTGCGCGATGGCGACGATGGACCTCAAAAACGCGTGTAACTCCGCAAAGTGAGACAAAATCCTCGAGGCAGCAAATAAACGTAATGTGCCCCGCTACCTACTCAAGCTCATGGACGACTATTTCAACCATCGGAGCATAATATACTCAGCACCGGGCGGCCCTAAAAAACGAGATCTGACCTCTGGAGTCCCACAGGGGTCAGTCCTATGAAGCGTTGCTTACATGTGCCACACTTACCAGACGCCATTTTTATAGTACTCTTTCTTCTGGTTGTCATCTGTCGTTGTTGTCGTTATACTTGGAATTATATTTGGCGTTATCTTGTCGCTATAGATGTCGTGTTGTTGCACCCGTCTGTATAGTCATTGAATTCCTCCTGTCCTGCTGTACGACAACTTGATCAACCAATACTTTCCTGAGGGAGTCCAAATTATAGGATTTGCAGACGACGTTGCTCTGGAAGGAGTCTCGGAGTAGCTAAGAAGGAGTCTCGATTAGAAACAACTTTGAACACCTCCATAAAAATGGTTGCATAGTGGCTAAGAGAGCACGAGCTAGAAGTTGTTCGAGAAAACCGGAAGCAAGACAGCTCCAACTGGCTATCGCTGGACAGGTAATTCAAACATTAACCAACATAAAATACCTCGGTATCACTTTGGACAAAAATATGTCATTCACTGAGCACATGCACAACCGAACACTTCAAGTCTTCCTTAGTGTCATTCATTCAGCTATGCTGTATACAGCTCCGGTATGGACAGGGCACTAGAAGTACGGAAATCAGCGCAACTTTTGTCCAAAGTTCTGTGCGTAGTAGCTGCAACACGACCCGTAAAGCTTCTGGCTCTGGTAAGGGCAGAAGTGCATGAAGTTCGCATAAAATGCAAGCGCAAGGAAGTTTTGAAAGATGCTAAAGAAGCTGCCAGAAGTAGATTATATGCGAGATGGCAAGAGGAATGGGATAAGTCTAGTAAAGAACGCTGGAGACATCAAATGATAGATATAAAGGCATGGTCCGAGATGAGACGAGGAAATCTTAGCTTCCACTTAACGCAGGTCCTACCCGGACACGTAAATTTTATATCGTACTTGGAACGTTTCAAACGCTCGTTTTCCTCAACGTGTGCCCAGTGCGAGGGCCATGAAGATAGCGCAGAACATACCATCTTTCTTTGCCTAGCTGGAATACGCAAAGGAGACAAGCAGCGGTATTACTTAATGCCGATCTTTCCCCGTTCAGCTTTATGGAAAGAATGACACAGTCAACGTGTCAGACGTGGGATGTCGCTCAGCAATTTTGTTCGTCTGTTCTGGGACAGAAAACAATCGGGACAGAAAGCTCGCAAGTGACTTTAGCTGGCGGCCTCCGAGGAGTCGATCTGAGTCGGCTATCAGAGTCCCTATAAAACTATATGTTGTGGCAAGCATTGATCTCCAATGCAAAAGGCTGCACATCAGCATCTTCACTGTAGCTTTGGCATCCACATCTCTCTACTCTCCCCGAAGTATTGCTAGCGCGGTTCCAGGGAGGCTGGTAGCGCCACGAGGGTCAGTAAAATTGACACCACGCCTCACGCGTTTAATGAGTCGGGGGTCAGTTCTTGTCCCGTCGCTCTTGCCAGACAAGCACTTGCTGTTGGGCAAGGGATGAAAAGAGCATTGCCGACTTCCATCCTCATAGGTTCTTCACGCACTCGTGTTTAGGCACGCGAGAGGCGTCTGTGGGTCGTACATTTATCTTAAGATCCACCCCAGTACATTTATCTTCAAGATCTTCCCCAAATCAAAAATAAAAAAACTCCGAAGTCGGATCATTCTCCACCACGACAAAACAAGTTCGTACATAACAGTTGCTCACGCGTCGATTTGGTGGGTTACCCACTGTTTAATCCTGTTTTGGCACTCAATGACTTTTTATTCCTGCACATCAAAATCAAATTATGAGGTCAACATTTTTCGACATCTGCGGAAGCGGTTGATGCGTTCAAAACGCTTGTTTCGGTGATATCTCAATCGGTGTGGAAAAAGTGTTTCGAAGTTTATTTAAACGAATGCAAAAGTGCATTGATGTTAATGGAGAATATTTTGAAAAACAATAAAGCCATTTTCGATGATAAATATTTGTCTTTGTTCCGTAAACTTTGAATGTAGGCAACCCTCTCATATAGTTTACTTTCTATCTTATGATATAATAAAAAATGACAAACCTAAATATATACGGTCCTGTTTGATCCTCTTCCCTTTCTAATGTCCAATTGCTCGATTTGATTTTCTCGCATAGCTCATCTCTACTAATTGTAGTCATTTCCAATGCAGGACTGCCCAGAGCTGTAAGGTTTTCATTTTCTAGATGAAACTTAAAACCTTGAACCGGCGCACTTATGACCAGTTTCGCTAGAGGAGCGCCAAGACTATTTACCAAATCTACCATAGAATCCTACAATTATTGAAATTATCATTCAAACCATTTTTCAATTTATGTAAGGCCCCACTTACTGTATTTTGAGTGTCCCATATTCCAGATAATTTGCTTGGATGAAATGTAATATTTTGTGATACGCTTAGAAACGCAGTTTGCAATATGAAACAATCGACAATTTTGCTTAGCACTTTGAAATCATAAAATCTTGCCAATGATTCAATTTTGTTTGGAACAGATATGGCCAAATATAGATTCTTTGTGACTTTTTTTTGTATAGTCGAAATAAAATCACCAATATCGGAATTCGTTTCCAATTGTTTCAGATTTATTTCTAATCCATCGACTTTGTTCGTTTGAAGAATTTGATAGATATTCTAAAACAAAATATAAGCATTAATTAGTGTGCTTGGTTAAATTTATTTGACGGGACACGCCTCCCTTGGGAGGCATAGTGAGATCGTGATGGGGGGAGGGGGGTCATTGCGTTTTCGAGAAATTCGTTTTACGAGAAATTCGTCCTGTGGTAAGAGGTCAAGTATCTGGGAGTAGTGCTCGATAAATCACTGCAATTGGGAGCCCACGTAAAGTATGCGGCTGAGAAATCGAGTTAGCACTTACATCTCTAGGCTAATGCTCTGCATAGATGAGTCTGTGACTGCTAAGCGTAGACTTCTATCTAGTGTAGTGGAGTCTGTTGATCTGTATGCTGCGCCGGTATGGGCAAACACTCTGGCAACTGCCAGAACTGCTGGATTGTTAAACAGAGCTAAACGTACTGGACTGTTAGAAGTTACCTACGCCTATAGCATGGTATCTTCTGATGCACTCAGTGTGATCACGGCAGTTGCACCAATAAAATTGTTGGCTCTAGAGAGAGCAATGCATATCTGCGGGGTACAACGTCCAAAGAAGAACGTCCAGTGTCATTTGAAAAATGACAAATAAAATCGGGGAGTCCTTTGAAGGCCAGATGGACATATAGGCTGATACCCAATGTCCAAGCATGGTGTGAAGCCAAACGCTGTAACCTCAGTTACTATCTGACGAAAGTGCTATAGGGGCATGGTAGTTTTGGAGAATATCTCTTTTGCATTGACCAAAGAGCATACGATTGTTGTGAATACTGCAGCGGTGGATACAAAGATAGTGTGGAGTCTTTATCTGCGAGTTTTCGAACGCCGAAAAGCAGATCTTGTAACTGACTTTTCTCCGGACGGTATTGGCAATAAGATTGCTCGAAACAAATTTGGCATGCCTTTTCTAGATTGACGACAAATATTCTTAGTCAGAAGGCAGTTCGAGAGCGAGAGTGGAACCAAGCAGAAAACAATTAGAGACATGGTGCTCACGGCTAGCAGGAAAACTTTCTCTCTAATGAAGTGAGAGCGTTAAATACGGTCGGTAAAACAGGTAGGGCAATTACATCTGGCCAATCTGATTGAGTTAATGTGTACAAACGGGTTTTAAGAGAATGAGCTGGTTTTCAACTGATGAGGGAGTTTGGTTTAATGGGGTGAGCTGATTTGCTGGTAGTCTTGTATATTTATGCCCTTGCTTGGCTGTGCAAGTCGGTGTTAGTTGATATAAAATAGAAATTAAGGTTGTTGTCGAAGAGTGATTGTTTTTGTCTACAAATTGCAGTTTGTCAAGATGTGTTATATATCGAAAAAAATTTTATATAAGATGTACGATGTACGACAGATTTAAATACATAGTACATATGAAATGCTGCCATCTGTCGGTTAATGATGAAAATGAATCACTGACATCATAAACCGGCAGATGGCAGCACTTTCGTCATTAAACGTGTTGTACATCTCAGCTGGCTGTCAATGTTGATGCAATCGTTGGTACGTACCCTCCGCGATCAAAAGTGTTACTGTCGGAGGATATACGCTAAATAGCAAACATACAGTGTTCGAAATTGCGTCAGGAGGCTGTAAAAGTCTGCAGATTCCTTTTGTTACATTTGTAGTGAGTTAATGGTGTCAAGACAAAAAACACATATAACATCGATCGTGAGACAAGTGTATCTCGCGCATGTCGGTGTAAAAGAATGAGATCAAGACAAAACTTGGACACCCCAATATATTTGTTATACATGTGTTGACAGACTGAGACGGTGGTCAAAGGGTGAACAACATTGTTTCATATTTGGCGTCCTGATGGTCTGGCGAAAGCCACAAAATCATAGAGATGATTATTAGTTTTCTTCAACCGATGTTCACGGTTTCAATGTAAAGAATAAAAAGAACATCGTCCATCCAAATCTGCCATCGGCTTTACGTCCTGTCGCTCATGGTCCAGATGTACAAGTGCCTATGCAACCAGAACATTTAACTAAAGTAGATGGTTTAGAAATTGAATCACGTGAAGAAACCGAACATAACGAAGTGGAGTACGAATCTGGCAATTCTGCTCCACAATCATTACCACAAACTGAACTGAACTATTTGATTCGTGACTTGAGGCTTCAGCATTGCTTGGTTCACGGATTAAAGATAAAAGAATTTGCTCGCAGTTGGCATTTCGTTTTCCTGGTTCAGGTAGAGAGAAAAAGATTTCATTCCATACTTTTCGGACGAAGGAGGCTTAGTATTCTGCAATTATTTGTGTGGACTGTTTAAGACATTCAACATTCCGTACGAAAGCATTGATTTGAGACTATTCATCGATTCGTCGAAACGAAGCTGCTTCACAACGGAAACAGGTATACATCAGTACCCATAAGGCATTCTGTACACTTACAAGAACGGTATGATAATTTACAATTTGTTCTTCAGAAAATTAAGTACGACGAGCATAAGTGGAGCATGTGTGATGATCTCAAAGTATACAAGTATACATCAATGATCTTTGGACAGCAAGGCGGGTACACAAAGTTTTCTTATTTTTTATGTGAGTGGGTGAAAGTTCTCCTTCCATCTTTACATATGAAATTAGGCTTCATGAAGCAATTTGTGAAAGCCTTACCAAATGATGGTAAATGTTTCCAGTACATTTGTAACAAATTTCCTGCCTTGTCAACCGCAAAAATAAAAGAAGGTGCCTTTACGGGCCCGGACATTAGAAAACTTTGCAAATATGGAAATTTTGAAACAGAAATTAAAGTTATTGAAAATGAAGCCTGGGCCGCCTTTAAAGACGTAGTTACCAAGTCTCTGTGCAACAATAAGGATCAGAATTTCAAGTATATCGTTGAGACTATGTTGCAGAAGTACCAAAATTTAGGCTTTTACATTAGTTTGAAGGTTCATTTCCTACATTCACATTTGGACTATTTTCCTGAGAATCTGGGTGCTGTTAGTGAAGAGACGAGTGAGAGGTTCAACCACGACATCAAACAAATGGAAAAATGTTACCAAGGAAGATGGTAGTATTCCAATGATGGCGGACTATTGCTGGATGTTGCACTGAGATGCTCCCTGAAGATCACATGCCCGGAGTTTTTTATTTTTTATATTCTATTATATTATGTCTATTATAAGCCCCAAAATAATACGAAACAAACCTATTTCACTCTGTCATTAAGTCTTATATTTGTGATATTTTTCGATATATACTACATTTGGCTACTTGCGATTTGCAAAAAAATTTGACGTGATGGAAAGAAACTAAGGTCATTTTTGGGTTCAGCCCCCCAAGATACATTGGAATCAATCATCAACAGTTAAGAAACGGAATCATCGCAGGCTAGTGTTATTAATACGGCTCTTGGTGCTCCCAATGCAAGATTATAAGAAGACGTTTGCATTTCTTTTTTCCGAACACTGTCTGTCTTACACTAACCCATACTTTGCGCATCAAAGATCTCTCTCACCGGTCATGGTACAGTACGGCAGCTGTACTTTACTTTTTTTCCATCTTTGATCTCAATTTCAAGGTTTACTTATAAAACCAAGTCGTAAACCGAATTCAAGTTAGTTGAGATGTAGAACACTCCATACATGATTAATATAGTGGGTGACATATATGATCTAATATGTGATGAAATAAAACTTGATTTCTTATATATGGGTGCTAAATATAAATTCGTTAATCATTATATTGTTCTAGAATATCATACAATATCATTCTTATCTAGTTCTAGGTCTTTTTAATGTCATTAGTATTGGGTTTTACCAATAAAGGATTAAATGGGAAACAAGTTATACGAGGTATGATAAGATAATATGCAGAATTTTTAAATTTAAATTAATTTTTTTTTTAGATTTGATAGATATTTCCCCAAACGTATGTTGAGAACAGCAGCCAAATTGGTACTTTAGTTTATTCAATAAGGTTACTTGTGTTTTGGTGTCACGACGATATTACACTTGTGAAGAAATGGAACAAAGAACTTGCAATAAGTCTTGTGTTAAGAATAAAATAAAGTGCAACGCTGTGCTGAACATGTTAAATGTTGGTTTGGGTAATGAATAAAACAAGCATATATGAGTAGTATTAGCGTTTCCAAGAGAGTCGTAAGGATATTGAAGATGACGAGCGTTCTGGGTGTCTTAACACATCAATAATTGCTAATATCATTGAAGAGACGGAGAAAATAGTTATTGACAACCGCTGAATCACTATCAAAGAAGTTCTGGAGATGCATTTCATTTGGCTCATGTCAAGTTATTATTTCAAATGTTTTGGAATGAGACAAGTGGCAGTAAAATGTTTTCCCAAATTGTTGAATTTTGATTAGTGTCGAACTGACGCTGCTCAGGAGCTGCTTAATGAATTACTCAAACAAATCACAACTCATGACGAAGCATGGGTGTATGGATATAACGTCGAAATTAAGACCATACTAATGAAAGCTTCCTAAAGAGCAAAGAATGAAAAAAGCTTGCTAAGTTCGCTTGAATGTGAAGGTTCTACCCAGTCTTTTTTGGCATTAATGGCCTAGTTTACCGTGAGTTTTTCCCACCACTAATAGTTTTAGGTAAAGCAATCCGAAGAAAACGTCCGAATTTGTAGCGAGACAACTCTTCGCGATTGCACCACGATATTGCACTTCTGCACACTTGTTGCTTGTTCATGAAGTTTTGAAAAAATGAACAACACCGTTATGATTCCGCATCTTCCAATTTTATCCAACATGGCTTCCTGTGACCTTTTCTATGCCCGAAGATAAAAAGACATTGAAATGATGACGTTACGCCGATATTCTGGTGATCAAGATGGAATCGCTTAAGCATTTAGACTTGCTTCGAAGAATTGAAAAAACATTAGAAGTGTATTACGTCAGAGTCTGTTATCAAGTTGAGATGGGCGAAAGATTTTTATCACTATTAATTTGTCACTAGTCTCCATCTTCTGTTTGTAGATTTTGAAAAGGCCTTCGATTTCCTTAAAAGGGGCAGTATGTTGACAACCTTGCAGCTATACGGGATACCAGAGAAGGTAACAAAAGTAATTAAAAAAACATACAACAGCTATACATGCCATGTCATTAACGAAGGGAAAATCATGGAACCAGTCGCAGTCCAGTCAGGAGTTCGACAATAATGCATTCTGTAGCCAACAACCTTTCTATTGGTTCTGGATGAGGTGATGAGGAAAGTCACGGATGGAAAAAAGAGGGGTATACAGTGGAAACTGACTGAACGACTGGAGGATCTGGATTTTCCACATGATATCTGCCTACTTTCACAGAACCATCCTAATATGGAAAAGAAACTCCAAGACCTCGAGTGCGAAGCTAAGATGGTGGGTTTGCAAGATTATGAAGATAAACACAAGAGATGCAAGAACACTGAGAGTGAACAATGAGAACATCTAAAATATAGAATAGTTGGGAGCATAATGACCCATGGTGGTGGTGCAGCTGCAAATGTCAAAGCAAGTCTCCGATAGGTAAATGGGGCCTTCATTCAGATGTATCCACTCTGGATGGCAAGAGAGAATTTAAGAATGTGTTTTTCCTCTCATCTAAACACACAACAGCTGACGTTACGGCATCAGGGAAGCTGAGAAGAAAAAGAGGATAGAAACCGAGGGAGGAGGTAAAAAACTCAAGTGTGTGCTTAAATATCAGAACGGGATGTGAGAGGTTGACCTTGAAGATCAGGTGACAGCTCCGTGTCCAATCATGCGGCGCGTAGTGAAGGAGTATAGAACTGCGAAGAAGAGAACAAATTATTCTGACTTTAGAACAAATATTGAGCATCAATTGTCTGTAAAGCAACCAGAGTACTCGGTTCGAGGACGACCTTCATCTAGCACCACCCATATAAGAATACAGGCAAAAACCTGGGCCCACTTCCACTAAGCATTGTAATTCACCGATTCCAACAATTATTATAATGATGTATGAATCAGGAAGGAGAGAGGAGAGAGAATGGAGAGAGTGGAGTTGGGGTGTGTGAACAGGATATTAGGATTGGATAAGAATACGAGAAATTAATTTGTCATATAGCAAATTGGAAGACATAAGTGATGATTACAAGGTGTGAAAAGAATGGTGAGGTTTGATGAGAAAGTGTGGAAGGAGGGAAGGGAAAGATTTGTAAAAAGTGTACTTTGAGAGAATGATGAATGGAGGAAGAGACGGGAAAGTGAGTGATTGGATTAGGAGTAGAAAAAATTTAAATAAAAGGATTGGATGGTCAACAGCGAGATGGATCGAGAAGATGATGGGAAATGACGATGCAGTGAATGAAATAACGAAAAAATTGGTGAATGTGGAAAAACAAGAGAGAGAAGCAAGAACACAAAGGAGAGTAAATATAATAACAGATATAAGTGGATCTAGAATTGTAAGTAGATATTACCAGGGTCAATATAAAAATAAAGTACAGGCGCAATCAAAAAATTTTATATAATTTAACGCTAGATGTCACTAGATTTTGTAAGATTTAGAAATGAAAGTAAGTATATTTCTAAGTAGATATTACTAGGGTCAATATAAAGATAATATACAGGGGTTATTAAAAAATGAAAATTTTGTTAACGCTAGATCTTACTAGATTTTGTAACTATATTTATAATGAAAAGTAAGTAGATATTACCAGGGTCAATATAAAAATAATGTACAAGGCCGATCGAAAAAGATAAAGCTAGATTTTGTAACTAGGTTTAAAATGAAAAGTAACTACATTTGTAGCGATTTATAGGTTACGCTGGCTTTATTTAATTTACTCTACACAACTATTGTCCTAATAGAATTTAATCGACGACTTATAAAGTGACAGTCAAAACTAAAAGGTCCACTTTTGTTTTATGCGATATATAATGAAACGAATGGCTTCCCGTATATGAAAGATGGGGTGGCGATCACGTCCACGAATTTTTGTTGTTGTTTTGCATTTGTCAAATGTTTATGTTTTTTTCTTCGCGGTGTTGCCATGATTATTTATATATCTCTGTTTCTATTGTTATGAGCATCTTGTTCTTGTATTAATTTGAGTAGTCGTAGTAGGTTGTCGAATTAGTTGTTCATTTACTAAGTTTCCATTTATTTAGTTTTTTATATATCTCTAGATGTTTTGTGATTTCCAGATTTTTGTTGCTTCTTTTCAATATTTGTAATCAATTGAATGTCATATTTTAATTGCGATGTGCGTAGTGTACCGTTCTGTACGGCAAAATATAAAAACCAACAAAGCATACAATAGTACTAAGTAAATTTACAAATAATCTAATTGTATGTACCTGAAGAGGGTTACAAGTCGAAACCAGAATAAACTATAAATTTTATGAATTATATGTAACTCATTGTAAACCACATTATTAATTTTAATAGTGCTAATTTACTACAATTACAATTAATAATCTAATTTCACTGGATCTTAAAAATTGTTTTGATCTTACCTCATTAAAAGTATTTACTGTAAGTAAAACTTTTAAATCCTTACAGTTTTCCTTCAATGCTTTAATGACTTCCAGTTCTATGTGCGACGGTAGAATAATATGAGTACATTCACAGGAAGAGTTAAGAAAATCTGTTTTACTATAATAACAAAACAATTTCGCAACGGATTTCTTATTATAAACATTAATTTTATCAGCAACATCCGCTGTTTCAGTCAAAATAATTAGATTTATAAAAAATATCATAAAAAACATATTCAGAATATTTTTTGATGTACAAAATAGCAATAATTAATTTTTTTATTAGCTTATTATTTCACACGAAAATTTTGAAATTGTTTTATTGTCATTAGACATCCTTTTAAAATAATTTTTATTTATTACTTTTGGTACTTTTATTTCATGTTTATTTAGCGTTATTTTTTTAAATGCTACTTATTTATTATTCAATAATTTATTTTAATTATTTAAGTTTTAATCCGCTTCAAGTGAATTAAATTAAATTGTAATACGATTGTTAACGGTCTATAAAAATTTATTACTATCGACTAGACTAGTTACATTAAGAGTGAGAGTTATTCACCTAAGGATGGCATTTGTTCTTATTTTTTTAAGATCACCATGAGTTTATTGCTATTGCGATTTGCGAATAACAATGGGTCAATAGAATCTACATATGTAGCAGCTGTTTTAATTATCAAAAATTTATTTACATTGCGGCTATTGTATGATATAGGAGTGTCCAGCGTTTTTGCAACTAGGTATCAATTAGCAATTGTTCTGCGCTACGATGCGAGGGATGTCCTTTTCATTTTGCATATAGCTTTAACAAAAAACAATAGTTTAAATTTCCCTCCTTTATTGGTTTTCAAAGTACTTTGCATTCGCTCAAGCCAATTGCTTAAGCACTTACTCCACTCCTCAATGGGTATGCTCGAAATGTTCATTTGGAAAGCATCTTCTGGTGATGTAAATCGTTGACCATGCAGTGCATTCTTGATGGCGGGAAATGTAAAAAATCGTTGTGACTTAAGTCAGGGCTGTATGGAGGATGATCAAGCAATTCGATGTTTTGTTGCTCAAAAAACTCAAATGTTTGTCGAGCAATGTGACCACTCGCATTGCCATGGTGAAGGATTATCCGACACAGTGGGTTGTTTTTTCGTAGTTCAGAAATAATTTCTGGCAAACAAACGGTTGTGTACCAATCAGCAGTTACCATCTGTTGATATTGTAAAGGAATTGTAGCCGCGTGTTCAGGTTTTGATCAGTTGCAAAAGTTGCGACCATCTTTTTCGATACATTGCGGGAACTGATGACTTTGGTTGGGTTCTCCGCATCTTGAAACGCCCAAACAGTAGTCTGACGTTTATGCTCGGGGTCATAAGAATAAATCCAAGACTAGTCACCCCTGACGATACTGTACACATTTTTGGGTACACATTTTTGTACACATTTTTGTACACATTTTTGTACAGATTTTCTGAATCGTGTCAAGCCTCTGTTTGAAAGGATTCAGAGTTTTTCGGCACCAACTGACACGAGCGGCCATTTGTTCCTTGGTCAACAGATGCGGTATTCAACGAGAAACTATTTTTGCACGCCCAACTCATCATGTCAAATCTTTGGATTGAGTTCTTAGAAATGCCCAAGGAACTCTCGATCTTCCGGTAAGTTACATGACGATCTTCATTAATCATCTCACGCACAGCATTAACGTTTTCCTGGGTGACAACTCATCTTGGTGGACCTGGCCTAGGATCATTGCTGAGATTTGTGCGTTCATGTTTGAATGCAGAGTACCAGCGAGAAATTGGCGATTTATGTGGTGCTTCATTACCAAAAACAGAAACGAACTCGGCAAGACATTGTTGTTGCGATAAACTTCTTCGAAAGTTGTAAAAAATTATCGCTCGGAAATGCTCTCGATT
>WYDF02289390.1:0-16398 GCA_009867245.2 Adranes taylori
AAATATCCGACTCGACGTGACGCAGAAAACAACCCAATAGCCTACCAAAATCTTCGTTCTGATTGGAAAGCCAGTCAGCACCGTATCAAACTGCCTCGTGGACCCTTCCCACATCCGCCAGCTCGAATTATCCAAACCACGCAGAAATCTCCTGAGGATCTCCAAGACATCCTTGAATTAATCCCACTGCTCCTAAGATGATTCCTATGCCTATATTATAAAAAAAAAAGCAAGAAATTTAAAAATAATAAAAAAAAATTAAAAAAAATCGAAAAAAACAAAAAACAATCACTCTCTTCCACAACATCCTTATGTTCTATTTCAGGTCAACTAACACCCACTTGCGCAGCCAAGGAAGGACAATTAAATATACAAGACCACCAGCAAATTAGCTCACCCCACTAAACCAAACTCCCTCATCAGTTGACCATACTATGGGCATCCTTCGCTTTTTGAAGGTTTCTCCACTTCCTACGTAAAAAATAGAATTTTTTATCTTTTGGGTTTCGGTGTAATTAATTTTTAAATTTTGGAAAAATAGTCATTTTTGAGCATGCATTAACTTATTAAATCTTGAATGACAAAACATATACTTTTTTGAAAAATATTTAAATGCACTAACTTAATTTTTTCATACTAAAAATTTTAGGAGTTAACACTTAGCACACTGCAAAAAACTTATACTTTTTTCAAAATTAAAAAAAAAAACCATCTTAAGAAGATTATATTTTTTTTGCAAATTCAAAAATTTTTTTTTTTACCAAACATATTCAAATGTAGCATACCATATTAACTCTTATGAAAGTTCCTTTAAAATAAGGGGTCACACAACTATCTAGACCTAATAGAAGTTAAGTAATTCAAGATTTAAAAAGTTAATGCATGCCAAAAAATGACTATTTTCCTAAATTTAAAAATTAATTACACCAAAACCCAATAAAATAAAAAAAGTCTAATAGATGATTTTTACAGGAAATAGGGATTGATTTTAGGATGATTTTAGGAAATCGATGATTTTTACAAAGAAATTAGGAAGTTAAAGAAAACTAAATTAAAGAAAATATGAAATTAAAAGAAATTATATAAACTTCTAAACTATTTATTTGAAAAAATGATTTTTACAAAAGAATTTGAGAAGTTAATGAAAATTAAGTTAAAGGAAATATTAAATTAAAGAAAATTATATACACTTATATAATATTTATTTTAACAAAAAGATGATTTTTACAAAGATATTATGAAGTTAAAGAAAACTAAATTAAAGAAAATATGAAATTAAAAGAAATTACATAAACTTCTAAAATATTTATTTGAAAAAATGATTTTTACAAAAGAATTTGAGAAGTTAATGAAAATTAAGTTAAAGAAAATATTTAAGTTAAAGAAAATTATATACACATATAATATTTATTTTAAGAAAAAGATGATTTTTACATTATTTCTAAAATATTTATTTGAAAAAATGATTTTTTAAAGAATTTTAGGAAGTTAATGAAAATTAAGTTAAAGAAAATATCGGTTTGACGCTACAACTGTCTCATCATCTAACATCAATATTTTACATTGTATTCAAATTTTCAATAAAATATTTTTTTTCCTCTGTAGCAATCTCGTAAATAAGTAGAACCAATTGGATGGAAACTTCATTTATTAAATCAAAAACAGAGGAAGAAAATTATTTTATTGAAAATTCGGTGTTTAAGGCAATGGAAAAATTAAAGTCAGATGATGATACAGCTGTAGTGTCGAAACGAGTCACATTTGTATTATGCTTTGAACAAAATAAGCATTATTTTGGAGTAGGAGCACCGTTGTTGTCCTTGATTAAATATTTACTCCAAAGCATTTGAACCAGTTTTTGATTTAAGGAAAATTAAGTTACACAGCAAAATGTAGTATTTGAAAATTGTTAATATATTTTAAAACAAAAAGTAATTTTTAGTATATATTAGCCTTTAAATAATATGAGTTTTTTACTGAAACAGACTGCACAATCTCTAATGAGGTCAATGTAAGATAAAAACAGCCACTAGCGCTCATCTAACGAGCCGCATGCGGCTCGTGAGCCGTATATTGCCGATCCCTGCACTAAATTATCAGTTAGGACATATCCAGTCAATCATTTGCTTAAATGTGCCAAGTCTTATTGGGTCCATCTGGAACTAATTTTTTTCACACCTAAATGTTCATGCAAAATCGAATGTACTGCAGTCTAAAATATGCTTAGGCATCTCTGCCTCTCTCTCTCTCTCTCTCTCTCTCTCTCTCTCTCATAGTAAGGCTTCTTCTGGTGAATAGTTCATCATTTGAACTTTATGAGTAAAGCGAATCAGGAAAAACTAAATAACGCAGTTTCTCCTGAAGCCATGACAAAAAAAGCTAAAAAGATATCCGCAAAGTTGAAATAAAATTTTTGATGTGCTTAATAATATGCAAAATTAAATAATGCACAAATATAAATCATGAAAATATCAGTCATAATATTTAAAAACATATGTTCTTCAACAATTCTTTTTAACAAACTACATAAAATATTTGAAGAAATCAAAGGAAATTTCATCGTGAAACAAAACTAAGTTAGTAACACAATTTGATTTATGGAAACTTCATCTACTACCATGAAAATAACTATAAACTAATTCAAGTTGGCTAACTAGTAGTGCCAATTCATTGCATCTAGTAAACACACATGCACGCTCATAATGATCCATGTGTACAGTTGCAGCCGACGTAGTGCTACCTTAAGCATATAAAATAGGGTAGAAATGTTATTATGTTGGCAATAAATACCTCAAAATAATGACGCTATAAATTTTCAATAAAAGTAACGCGTTCCGTATATTAAACGATGCTTGTTAAAATATATGCAATTGCAACATTGCCGTTATTGGAACTTATGAGAAACGGGATTATTGTAATAATAATTCATCATCATAATGATTTCAGCTGAGTTTAAATATTGTAATGTAACTAATATACCCTATAAATCGCCTACCCATAAATCACCCGGACCCCGGATTTACCTACTGCGCGGACCGCTTCGCTGTACGCTTTGCCTCGGCCTTCTCCCGCTCTTAACTCACTTTTCGGATAATTCCTAACACGGTAGTCGCCAAGAACTTTTCAATTCGACTACCCATGAATGCCCATAATTTCCATAAATTCCCCGATCCCACTGTCCGCTTTTCCGCGATCTGCGGCAACTTTTGACTCACTCTTCGGGTTATTTCTAAAAGGATAGTCGTCATGATTTCTATTCGCCTACCCATGAATACCGCGGTTCTAGAGATATAGGTTTCGCTATTATTTAGTAGCATCTTCAGTATAGTATCGACAGGGTCATGAACGTAGAGGGGAACCTATTAATTTAAATTTCCAAAATTCGCGCTCTAATTGCAGGGTACAGTTCCCAGTTAATACACTTAGCACCTCCAGAGTTCTAAAAATAATTAAATTGTCCAAACAATATAATCTGTTTTGCTATATAAATTATATTGTCGGCTCATCATTCATCTTGTTAAAAGATGAGCCAATTTAAAAAAGCGCTGCTTAACACTAAACAACGCAATAACATATCGACAGGAAGTTGGCCGGAAGAAAATTAAAACCTAAGACAATAAATAATCAGAAGTCGAAAAGATTTTTTATGTCTAACTGAAATCGCTTGTTTCAAAATATATTTATGTGAACATAGCTTATTTTTCCTGTACGCCGATGCTCTGATTTATTGGATCACCGAAACATAGGATATACATACATTAAATGACACTGCTAGAACATGGAGTCTTATCCGTCTTTTAAAAGAGTTGCTTACATATTGCCGTTATTCTAGAGGACCAAATAATTTTTTTACCGAGATTAATCATAAGTGCACCCCCAAAATATGGCTCTATGGATGTCTCCAACCTGAAGCCAAAGTTCATAGGAACTAGCTTCAAGCCATAGTATCTGGTGGTCACGTGCCAGGATTAGGCCACTGCAGAATGACTGCTTGGTATGGTGCCCAGCTTGACACCCTGGAAGGGGGCATGTTTCAAAGCCCTAAATGAAAAGGTGTCACCTAAAGCGACTATCACTATTGGGTATTTCCCCCAATTCCAACGAGTTATTAAGAGGACTCCAATGAAAAAATCCCCAAATTCCAAAGGACGCAAAATGAGGGCATAAGGACAGAGGATTGGAGGATCCTCCAAAGAATTGTTGATGGGAAGACTGTGAGTCTCACGATCTACATCGAGAAAAATCAAAGGAGCACCTGAGAGCGTCAAGGTACAAGGTTAGATTCAAATTTGGACAGGTGACAATAAAGCCTAAAGGCGAAAGGAAACCTAAGGTTGTTGACACCAAACCTCAGCCGAGGGATGGCAAGCGAAAGTCTGAAACCATGATCTTTGTAAAAAGCACGGAGAGGCTGGAAACAGACACGAGGAAACAACCAAGCACTACTGTAATGATGCAATGACGTGGCGCTAATACAAGAGCCCTATGTATATGGTGGCCAAATTAGAAGACTGCCCTCTCCGGGTAAGTTAGTATATAGTAGGAGTAAGAGCCCAATACAAAAGCCCTATGTATATGGTGGCCAAATTAGAAGACTGCCCTCTCCGGGTAAGTTAGTATATAGTAGGGATGCGGCTGTACCAAGGTCTGTATTAAATATTAGGCCTGACATTAGCTGTATTCCTATTAACCAGTTTATTTCCGGAGGACCTTGTCACAGCGGAAATAAATCTAGCATCCAAGAAGAGAAGATAAGAAGCTGTTGTGGCTGCCGCCTACTTCCAATGAAAGCCCAATGAAAGTCCATACTATAAAAGTCCACCTGAGGAAGTCAAGGCATTCCACCTTCAAATTTCTGCCTGCAGAGGAAGAAAAATCTCATTTTAGGAGGTGATGCACACAAGTTGATTTGGGGAAGCACTGACACAAACAATAGAGGTGTGTTATTATTTGACTATATCTCATCCACTAGCTTAGAAATACTAAACAGGTTCAATAACCCCAATATCAAAAACAAGACAAAGCGTGCTGGGCATCACACTAGCATCTCCACTCCTTGCCACAAGAATCAACAACTGGCATGACTCAAACGAGATCTCTACCTCTGACTACAGACATATTAGGTTTGGATTGGAAACAATTGAGGCCTGGTTACAAATAACTCGGGTTCCACAACAGACAAATTAGGAATCCTACGGGAAGGAATGGACAGGCTGATCACTAGCATAGAATCATCAGATGATCTAAACACAGCTGCAACTTCGCTGCAAAGACTGTTAGTAGAGTCGTACGCGAGCAGCTGCCCGGAAAATGACAGAGTGGCTATGCTACAAGTGCCATCGGAATACGGAACTACAAACCATGCGCAAGAAGGTCAGAAGGCTATACAATAAGGCCAAGACATCAAAGCGCTCTCAACACACACTATACAAAGTACCAACAGTAACCATGCTACAGAAGGTTCCAGCAAAAGAACACTGTAATTGCATACGTTATCTGCAAAAGCCAGATGGCAACTTTACAGAAGACGCAGTGGAAACGTTAGAGTTGTTAATGAGTACTCACTTTCCAGGCTGCATCAAAGTTGACGACGGCGATCAGGAGGAGAATGAGGATATTGCTATGGTAGCAGCCGTTCACCACAGAACTCGTACTTTCGAATAAATTATTCATAAAGGTGGTATGGGTGGTATGGACACTAGATATCTTCAAGCCGTTCAAATCCCCAAGAGGTAATGGAATCTTTCCTGCACTGATACAGAGGTGCATAAAAGACATATCACCTCACATATGTGTACTTGATAAATTCAGCTTTATACTTGGTTACATTCCGACAAGCTGAACAGAAGAAAACATAATCTTTATACTTAAAGGAAGATCGGAGGTCGGAGGTTCTTCCGAACATGCAAGTCTCAACCAGAGACGCTACTTCATATTCTTTCCGCGTGTCCGGTGTATGCTAGAACAAAATACATCCAGCGCCATAATGCCGCCTTAAAAGTGCTATATTTTCATTTGCGCCATTCTTACGGATTACGGATTTGTCTTATGGTATAGACAATGACCCGGTTGCACCCTACGTCGTTAGGGATATTGAGACCTTAGTTGAAAATGACGCCGTTAAAATCTTTTGGAACTGTGATTTTCCTACAACCCATCAAATAGCCGCAAACAATCCATCAAATAGCCATCAAATAGCCGCATTGTGTTATTAGATTCCACTAAGCGGGAGAAGTACCTTATGGAATTTTCTAGCCCCGCTGATAAAATATTGAAATTAAGGAACGAGAAAAAGTGGCTAAATATCAGGATTTACTATGCGAGCTAAGGATCCAATATACATGCCATTCCATCAAGTTGGTAGTCCTCACATCATTGCAGTCATGTGAGGCGCAATGTCCTCCCTAATAAACTATATTAAGACCATACTGACTAGCGAGGCTAAAGCTGAAGAATTAATAAGTCAGATGCAAAAGGCCATAATCCTGGCCACTTTGAATTTACTTCGATCAGATGACCCAAGAATGACGTAAGGATGTAATCTATTGCTTAAAAAGTCGTTACGTGACATCTGACTAAAGAAGAATCTCGTGTATGACGTCGTCTTTCTAAAAGTGCTGGAGTTGAGATTCTTTGGAGGTGCACGCTACAAACCGAAAAATAAAATAATAATAATCCCCAAAATTTCCAGTCATGGGCGGTATTGTAATACAACACATTACAACAGCTATAACCAAAGAATCATGTTCACACAAACATTCACAAACTTGGAACTAAATACGATTAAATTATTAGCGCTTCCTTGTATAGATCTGGCAACAAGGTTGCTTGTAAATAATCAAATTTTGGTACATGTAGTAAAGTAAAATGCAATTCTGTGCAAAATTAGTTCTCAAGAATGGAAACAGCACAGGACACTCTTACCGAATATAATAGGCAATTAGGTAGTCTAAGTGAAGGTATTGGCAAAGCTCCTGTCAAGGTATTAACAAAGTACTAACACTGGCGAGCATGCAAAAAGTCCTAGCTAAAAAATACTCATTTGCTTGGATAATGTGCAAAAGTCAGACGGAAACCTCACAGAGGAGCCGAGAAAACGATAGAGCTACTAATGAGCACTCATTTTCCTGAGTGCCATAAAATTTCACTTTCCTGGATGCCTTAATTCAATTTTCAAGACAGTGAATAGGTGGAAACTAAAAATAAACGGTGTTGGCAGCAATGCCTTCTAGAACCCGTTAACTAGCAAATAAAATAATTCCCAACTGTGAGAGTGACAGTGAAAACCTCCAAGCCATGAAAATCCCTAGGGAGATATGGTACTTTTTTGCACTAATCAAAGGTGTCTGGAAGACATATCAAATAGAAGGGGCTTTTGACAACACCTCGTATGAAATCATAGAGACAGCATCACGCACTAATGGCTTTACAGATTAATACAATATTGCAAAACTGGAAGGAAGGTGCACGTCTTTAAGGAAAAAACTATCAGGATCAGAAAAAATAGTGCATGTCCCCAAGGGGGAGTTCTGCCACCACTGCTCTAGTCTATTGAAATTGACTATCAAATGCAGCTAAGCAAAATGAGCTAAGCATCAACCTCAATGAAGTATCTGTTGTGCCATTCACACGGAAGAAAAAAGTCAATTTAAGAGCAATGACATAACAATCATGACATAGTGGAAGGTCAAATATTTGGGCTTTATTTTGTACTACACATTGACCTCGAACTCTGTCTTGCAGAAGATACAACAAAAAGCTCGGTAGCCTTATATGCCGGCAAAAAGCTTTTCGGTAGAAGATGAAGTCTACAACCAAAAATAATACACTGGCTTTATATAACAATTGTAAGACTATATAAATTGTATGGAGCTCTGGTGTGGTGGCCTAAAGTAGAGCAGAAAAAGGGTCAGAGCTTACAAAAAGTACAAATTTATGAAATATGAAATATGATGCTCTAGTAGAAACTACAGCTATTTTCAAGATAACAAAACTGAAAACCGGCAACCTCACAGAACACTTAAAGATCCTTAGAAAGCCCGGAGCGTTACAAGTCACCAATTGTAGATGGGATGACGTGCTACTACGGTTCTACTTTGAACAACCATTAGAAATTGATATTCCTACTACGAACATCTCGGAACACGAACCTTTGTACGGCAAGAGTACATTGAAATGGTGCACAGATGGGTCAAAACTTAACAGTGGTGGAGTAGGAGCTGGGGTAAAATGGTGATTACATTGGATACACACACACCACTATCTTACAGGTTGAAATTTTAGTCCTTAACATTTATAGCCTGAATAATTTGCATAAAGGCATGAAAGGGAGCAATATCTATATGGCAAGCAACACTGAGGAGATTACAGGCAAAAAACTGTAAGTTCATATCGCTGTGGAACAATCTAACATACCTGAAGGAACTAGCAAAACATAACCATCTTAAGATACAGTGGATACCAGCATATGTAAGGATTGACGGCAACGAAATAGCTTATAAGCTATATAGACAAGGGGCAATACACAATTTGATAAGTCCCAACCCTCTAACTAAAAACCATAGGAAACAGATAATAAGACAATGGGAATATGGAGTCAGAATAAAATTCTGGAAAAATCCCCAGGGACAAAGCAGTCGAAACACATCATACATGACATCTGATAAGATGACCAAAATGGTCAGTGCCGAAGTACCATATGTATAAAATTGATAAGGTTGACAACCCAACATCCCGATTCTGCAAAAGAGATGCAAAACGGCAAAAAGTATTATGTGTGAATGTCGTGCAACATAGAATTGCGGACCAGACACTTCGGAAGTATGACAGTGACTACCATGAAAATTGGGGAGCAGCACCCTAAAGCAGTCCTAAGTTTCCTTAGAGAATTAAGACTGCTTCAAAATGATAAAAAAGGGCAGGATACAAAAGATCTTTTAGATCGAGATGGCAAAAGGATCCCTCCCCGAACCCTCTTAGATATTAATAATAAATAATGCATACGATTTAATTCTAAACGCTTCCCGGTATAGATCTGGCAACAAGGTTGTTCTTAAATATTCAAATTCCGGGACGTGTAGAAAATTATGAATGCATTTCGGTGCAAAATTAGCAGAAATTTACATCAGAAATGCATTTACATTCTGAATTTCTCTCTCGTAATTTACGCTATGATTAATTGCGAACTCAAGAACAGGTGCTTTAACATATCCGAAAGGTATCTGAAACATTACTTTCTATATTATGTATGCTCTTGTAAATCATTTTTGTGCTTGATCGTTTTATTAGAATTAAAATATTGCGAAAAAGTTGTTCGGCGGAAAATAAGATTTAACTTTAATGATTTGATTGCTTCTTCAAAAATAGAGTGAAAAATTCACGGTCACACACACAGACGTTTCGTTTTTATAGTACAGAATTATATACAGTAACTTCTTGAACGTATATTACATGTAGAAATAAATTTTTACATGCAATTATGCTTATATGGCGATTAGAACAATATTGAAACTGACCGATTTCAATTAATTCTTTAAAATTTCTTCAAAGTGTTACAAACCAATTAACTATAACCTAGGAACAAATTTTATGGTGTAAACAACAATCTATTTTAATATGAATATATTGGAAAAAATTTACCATAAAAACGAAAAAGGAGAGAAAATATTCTAAAATAAGACTCATGAATGAGGAAAAGAAGAACAGATAATTATGGCCTGGAATGACAATGAAAGCTGAAAAGTTACTAACGAGATCCCGTTGTGGAAATGCTAAAAGAAGGACCAGATATTGCTTGAGAAATAAGTAAGAGGATAAAAGACACTTGGCTAGAGGAGTGAAATGTTGGTAATCTACTTAGCTACAATGTTCAGTAAATCTACAGTCCTGCATAATTCCTTAAATGTCTGTCCAAACTATCGACGCAGTCTTCGAGCTATGTATGGGTTATGTGATCTTTATTGGATCTTTTGGCTTCGAGTTTTCCTTTGTGATTAAGAAAACGATTTCATATTGCTCATAGTGTAAATTTCGTAGTCTTCGATGCTCGCCAATATGTTTTTTTACAGAATTATCTATATCTGATACTGGATTATGATTAGTTCAATTAATTAACGATTTCAATAAGCAATTCTCTAATAATTCATCAATTCAATGAGTAATCCTCTAATGTAATATAAATTGACTAAACAAATCTAATTCAACCAAATATAATATACCAGTTAATAAATCAATTTAATAAGTAATTACCAAATTATAGTAATATTAATATAAATTCATATTATAAAGATTTAATACGCTTAATATAAAATCCAAATCCCGCTAGAAAGCTCAAGACCTGCCGACGTGAGAAAAATATAATCGTCAAACAAAAACATTTATACAGACGCAAATTTCTTCGCGCTTTATTCTGAAAGGATACCGCTCTGTCAGATATTTCGCCGAAAGCTAGCGGCAGCCTATATCTGAAAAATGCATGAGTGCATTTTTCACACAGTTAGAGAATATATTTTAGCATTGGGATAGTTCTTTCGCGGAGGCGATTTATTATTATCATTTTTAACTGGAAATAGTGTTAACGAATATTTCCACCACTCGTTAAGCTTTGAACGTGTTTGGTGCGTTCGACAAGTTTGATTGGATATTAGTTCAACACATTTTAGCAGAAGGTGTTTTCAATGCGATGCTTCTAAGATTTTGGTGCAGTAGGGCTGCTACTACCACCGCTCATTTTGTCGCTGAGTCACGCAATGTGCTACTGGCCAGCCGATTCACCAGGAGCAGTTTCTTCCCAGAAAATTTCGCATAAAACGAATCACTTATGCTAGCATTCCTCAGACGCATTTTGGGTCTAATGCTAAACGTTGTTGAGTGAGGATCTCGCACACTTCAACTAGCAGAATTCTCTATTAGGTGGCCAGCATATTCTTATCGAGTGAGTTAAAATCGCACTTTTGAATTTGATTGGCATCTATAGTAAGCGCCACTAGCAAAATCGTTTATTATTATTTTATTTAAATCTAAATTAAATTCAACTACGTTAAGTAGCAAAATTCTATAAAATCAGGTATATACATTCACTACATTTAAATAAAACATTCACTAATTTTCTGCCAAATCTTTCGCTCACTCGTATCTTATTTCATTCACTTATCAATATTTCATAACCCTTCATTGACAACTACTTCGTCATCAAGAAGGTCAACGTCAATGGAAGAGGGGATCAATCATCCAATGAAACGAGACGAGGATGGCAGGCACAGAACTCCAGTAACTCGTGAAGAGCATTGTTGAAGAGCAAGCTTGTTCCGTTACTATTTCCACAACAGCGAGTAGACCCTACATCACCTCAAACAAATACATTCATTTTCTATGCCACAAAATTCCATCCGTATCTTCAACAATTTATTTCACCATCTTCATCCTATTAATCGGCCGGACCTACCTACAATAGCTGTGTTAAAACCCCGTTATTCAATCATTTTAATTCCACCAATGTCCTGGAGATGCCAAAGAAAAGCCATAAAATCCAATCAGAAACACAATTTAATATCACATATCAAATTATCTTTAGTTAGCAACTTTACTTGTTATTTTGGTAATGGAAATGAAATCATCCTAACAATTTTTGCATTATAATTAGCTTCACAATATATTTTCAGTAAATTCAAATCGCGAATAACTTCGCGATTTGTCTAATATTTATACCTGAAGTTATAAATATTAGAGAACAATAAACAAAATTATTTCAACATGTTATTGCGTACATCATTATAATGTTTAAGTAATTTTTTTGTGCAAAAAAGAATAACCTATTGTATCCGCAAAATAGATTGCAACTAACTAAAATAGAAGCAAATAATTTGTAGGTAACGAGAATATAGTAAAGATATTGGATGAACATTGTACACTGTTGCTTTGGATGAGCCCAGTATAACATTCGGGATATCAATTAATACGTTTGATTTACTTCTTAATCAAGTCTTTTTCGATGTATTTAATATTGCATATTTCAGACAAAACTTGTATTATGGTGTTCGCATGACTGTCATTCCTAAAATAATATCTTTAGTAGCTATGAGTTTGACAGGACAAATCAATTATTTCAATACTTGTATAGTACAGTGTATAACGAGCTACTGTGGATATGAAATGGGTTGGCTTGATTATACCTTTTTTTGTTGATAGAAACATGGATGTTCTATTGGCTAGATTTTTAATTTCAGTTTAGTTCACCAATGTTGGACATTATCTAGATCGAATCTCAATATAATTTAATATGATATTGGACATTCTCGGTATAGCAGGTTGCTATATAGTCAATACCATGTTAAATTATGGAATGTGATAAAACGTACTCAACACTGTTTGCCACTTTGCATTGCGCAGTATGCAAATATGGGAATCGTTGGATTCATGTGATGGCGAATGCGCCTCTAGGGAAATACAAAGTTAAAGTTAAGATTGCCCTGTTAGAGCCGCGCCAAGGCGATGAAGCTGTCCGATATAATGATCGGGAATTCATCTGTTGGCGAATTCGTGCGTAGACATATTCATAAGGTCAAGGCAGTCTGGCGTGGGAAGCACACAGACTGCTATGTTAGATTCCAAAAGTGCGTCACGAATGGCCGCAGGTCGCGGCAAAGTAGGCAAGAACGGGAAAATGGAATGCATGGGTAAGCGATTTATAGGTTATGCTAGTTTGATTTAATTTACACTAAACAACTATTATGCTAATAGAATTTTATAGACGAATGTATAAGGTGATCCAAAAAATTCAACTTTTGTTTTATGCAAAATGTAATACATGTAATGACTTACAGATCAATCACGTCTACGAATTTTTGTTTTATAGGTTATAAATCTTGCTATAAGAAATTTCTGTTACTATTTTACAAATATAAGTCTTCAGATCCTTGCCTCATAACTTAGAACTTGTTAAAGAAGTTTACATCTAGCTAAAGGAAGTTACATCTTGTTAAAGGAATTTAGATCTTGCTAAAAGTATTTGGTTCTTGCCAAAGGAATTTAGGTCGTGCTAAATAAATTTAGATCTTGCTTTGTAAATTCAGATCTTACTTTATACGCTAAATCTTGAGTAATATCAGGTTGTGTAATAACAATAGCTCAGTGGTTCATAGCTCATCGATCTTACTCATTTCAACTATTATAATGTTAACTTACATGATTCTCAATTATATTGAAGATATTAACGTTTCATATCTATTCTAAATTAAATTATAATAGATTAATTTATTTACAGTTGTTTCCTTCGTTTCATTTCCTTGTATTGAACAGTTTTTTAGTGCATCCTCGGTTTGATGATAATATAATTTAAACCGCAACCCTTCAACATCTTACATAATTTGCCCCCATATGTCTAGTGGAGCGCACAGCTTGTACTCCAAATTAATTGATGAGAGAGAATATAGTTCCAGAGATATTCCTCTGGGATGTAGTCTGGCATTTGAAAATATATTGTTGTTTATATATTTGCCTCTCATCAAACCAACAATCTTTATACTCTTGTACCAAAATTTCTCTATGAACAACCAATTGTTTAACCCCTTTTGCTTTTTTTGTAATTGCATCCTCGATCCGGTGATAATACGATTTTGCCCGCAAGTCTTCAAACTCGTATATAATTTGTCCCCCCCCCCCTCCCCCCATTCGTCCTTCATCACACCGGACACATCTTTGTTGTTTAGGGGTACTCCAAATTGATTGTTGGGAGAGAATATACTCTGGCATTCCTCTGGGATATACTCTGGTTGTATATATTGTTGTTTATATATTTGCATCTCATCAAACAAACAATCTCTATACTCTTGTACCGAAATCGCTCTATCAACATCCAATATCTTAGCTCCTTTTGCTTTTTTTGTAATTGCATCCTCGGTCCGATGATAATATAATTTTGCCTGCAACTCTACAAACTCCTACATAACTTTTCCCCCATATTCGTCCTTTATCAGACCGGACACAGCTTTGTTTTTCAGGGGTACTTCAAATTCATTGTTAGGAGAGAATATACTGTGGCTTTTCTTTGTTATATACTCTGGCGTTCCCACACTATTCATTACACTGAAATATTTTCTATTATGTCTCCCATTCCTCAATATTTTCCATCTTTCTTGCACTTTAGTATCATTCATCCTTATCTCAACTTCATTTGCAGCTTCGTCCACAAAACATTTTCTCGAATTATGTTTCCATAGAGCATCCTATTCTTCCAGACACTTTCTCCCTCTTATTTGCCACTTCATTCAAACAGCTATCCCTTCTTTCATCCTCCAGACTTTTCAAATAAACAATTTCACCAATCTCACATTCTCACCCACCATAACCTTTTCTCATACTTAACTAACATCTTTATTCGTTTATTAAGACATTTATACTTCCCACATTCTTGAAAAACTATCTGAATCGGTGTTGATTCTTTCGTTCATTACAATTCATATGGAAATAGTTCATTCGTCTGAATTTTTGGTAGTAAAATAACTTTTATGGTGAATTTGTTAAACCTCACATTTGGTAAAGTTGTGATTAAGTTTTGAATTAAAAGAGCCATACATATTTGTTTTTACTTACTATCCACGAAAATTGGGGAAAATAAATATCACCTTTTATTATTATTATTATTTTAGCTTACTATACTTTCCCTGATTGTCCTGCCGCAGCACTTCGGCTTGTCTTTGTTTTGTATCAATTTCAATAGTTAGTGTGACATTGATAACTACTTAAGGTTGTCTACAGCGTGTAGACAATTTGCAGTATATGTGTTCCTTCAAGGACCAGTAAACGTTTTAGTTTCCTTTGTAACGAGTTTCATTACATCTGAAGTTTTGACTTGACGAGGCTTCTTTATAAGGACTTTGTTATGTTGATTTTTATGTTTAGCAGTTTATGGTTCAGTTTCCCATCGTCTCTCTAATGGAGCTAACCGCTATTCCCGAGTTAGTAAAATTTGTTCCAGATGCTCTCTTTGCTAATTCTTTATAATTCCCCTGCCCTCTGTTGCCAAAATTTGCTCATTCTCCGTATATTTTTTTCTCGTATTGACCGTCTGTGGCACATTTTGCTAAGCTAGAAGAGTCTTCCTAATATAAGCTTGACTCTCTGGAACGCCAATTTCTTCATTGTCGTGCACTTGTTGTTCTACTAATTCTTTAAAGATTTGTGTCAGTTCTAAGAACTTACAATAATTCTTCAATGTATTATTGCAATGAATTATTGCAAGTTATATTATCCAACCCTGTTTCATTAGCTAGATTGACAATATCGTCGACATCAAAAGTGGATTTTCTTGTGTTAACATCTTTGCTTAGCTCACACATTTTTCCATAGTCCTTTCAAACATTTCTCGGTCATCTCGTTCCAGGAAGGGTCATTGCTGCCTACAGCGTCCATGATATTGTAGTTTTTCTAAAAATATCTAATGGCTTGTTTATCTTCTCCATCGATTTTATCAATCAGTTCTTGAAATGTCCGCCAGAGGTAATAAGCTTTAATAAGCTTGGTTGGATTAACGAAAAAACTATAAATATGAGATGTTTGTGAAAACTTCTATTTTATCTAGGTATATGTCTGCAAGTGGTCCTGAAATAGGTAACCCAAATAGGTCCTGAAATAGGTCCTAATACATAGGTAGCCCATATTCCATTTTATATATTTTATTGTTAAATGTACAAAAATTTTGCTTTGTGCACAAAGTTATCAGTTTTTGTATGTCTTCGATGTTTTTTGTGTCTGTCAGTTTTTTTCTAAGAATGTTTTGGTTGTATCTAGGATTGATTTATTTTCTAGGATTGTAACCAAAACAATCCTTGTACCTTAATTGTTATTACAAAAGCCCTTAAAATATAGATATGAGAACATTATGACATTTCTTTTTATGAGAGAGGTACTTTTTACAACTCCACGTTATTTTGTATTTCGACTATACACAAGAATTAATGCCATAAAGACTAAATATTTATCGCGTGATAATAGGAACCATGTTACCCGTTTGATTTCAATACCTAGTTGACTTCAATACAATTAGTTTCAATTCAGTTTTGAATGGACACAATAAGTTTCTTACACAGTGCGGCCTTGCATGGGCGCATTGTGATTAGACCCGAAGAGTAATCAAGGATAGCCCTCTGAGGAGTTGATCCGGGAATATTGGAATAAATAAGCTAAATATTGGGAAAATTGTGTGCATGGGTATTGCAAGTAGTATGAAAGAGAAAGAGATAGCTCAGAATTGGAGAAGATGCTTGGCTATAAAAGAGGAAGGAGTTGGAATAATGAAGAAAACTGAGAGAAAAACTGAAAAAGTTAATAAATATAGAAACAAATGATAGAATTTATTCAGTCTTTTTTTATGTATTTATATAAGATATTTATGTAAGAAAT
>WYDF02289400.1:0-16398 GCA_009867245.2 Adranes taylori
GTGCTTGAGTTCATTCATTTCATAAAATGTTTTAAATTACAAGAACAATTTTTATTTGGCTAAAAGTGAGAAAAGATTTTGAACTGCTGCTTGTAGTGTAAAATTTCGACGAGCTTTTGTATGTGTTTTATGTGATCAATTGGAAGTGTTTTTATTTCGTCACTACCACGTAGATTGCGATTATAGTTTCAACCCGTTCGGGTCATCTTCAGATATACAGACTATGGGTTTTATTATTGGGGTGTTTTAGGTGACTATATTGGGACTATGAGGGATTGGACATAGTGGTGTTAGCTTTTGAAGTCCAATGAAGTCCAACGATTGTTGTCGTTGATTGTCTTGTTGTTGATCCCGTTTGTCTAATTGTTGGCCATCTCCCATTGTACTTCTACAGTTAACACCACTATGTCCAATGCCTCATAGTCCCTATATGGTTACTTAAAAACACACCAATAATAGAACCCATAGCCTGTATGTCTGAAGATGGCCCGAAAGGGGGTGAAACTATAAGCACAATCTAAAAAAATTGTACTATATATAAACAACCTTTATTGGCATACTAACAATTCATAATTTCACAACACAATTAACTACTTAATTAAAATTCAAATTAAATTAAAATTCCTCTTAAATTTACCCCTTTCCATATACATATGTTCTATATACATACATATACCTACCCACACAAACACACATAATATACACACTTATAGAAACCTGGCACCAGAACGGACCAACACATAACTTTATCTTTTTCATATCCCTTCCCTTCTTCTTACTTCCACCTTAATTTTTATAATTATCGTCAAACCATATCCTTCCTAACCCTTGGGTACCCTCCAATTATTCAACATTCCTCTTTCCTCTTCTGTTAATCTTAAGCCATTACATTCGTTAACCCAATGTCCCCATTTTTCATTCTTCCTTCCACATACTCTGCAACTTCGTCCTTCCTCATTCATTCAATACCTGTTCCCTCTTTTTTCACCCACACACCTAAATCTAGCAATCATCCTTTTCTCATCCATGCTCATTTCAGATTTTAAATATCTCGGTAACTCTCCTTCCACCATTAATTCTACATTCTTCTATTATTCCTACTTTCTTTAGTTCTCGCATACATCTTGCATCTCCACACTCTTATAAATTCCCTCCACCTCCCTTTCACATTCCATCCCATCTTTTGTCCTTCTTTTCCATTCATTCATTGACCAACCACATGTCTCATACATCCTTCTCCTATCTTCCGCCCATTGGGTACCCTTTTCAACCTTCTTAACTTCATTCCATGCTTTCTCATACATCCTTTTAACCATCCTATCTTCCTGTCCAGTCATTACTTTTCTCTTATATTTTACCAATTTCTTAACTCATATTTTATATTCATTTAACTCCTATAAGACAATTTCACCTGGCGTCGATCTTTCCACACCCAGTATCCTCTTTAAAAATTTAATGCCCATTCTTTCTATCTCCTCTATCTCTCTTTCACTGCACACACCTAAGCTCCATACCTCAAGATACTCCTTACACATGTATTGTATATCACTAACCTTATTTTTGTACAATCACCAAAGTTTGTTCCCCATACATTCCTTAATCTCTCAGATGCCACTTCGGCTTTTCTTACCACCATTTTCATATGCTCATTCATTCTTCCATTCCTATTCAGCATATAACCCAGATATTTATACTTCTTCACACGCTCTATCAGTTTTCCATCCAATTTAAACACATCTTTTTTACTGTCTCTCCCTCCTTTCTTACACACCATCACTTTTGTTTTTTCCATATTCACTTCCATATACCTACTTACTCTTAGAATCATTTCATCCATTTCTTCCTTTTTCTCAACCAAACATACTATATCATCCGCATACGAGAGTGACAATATCTTTGTTCCATCCAACATTACTCCTCCAGCCTGCCCTTTTTATAACACATTTTCTAAATCTCAAATATATAAATCGAACAAACTTGCACTCAAGGGGAAACCCTGTCTCATACCCTGTTCCATACAAAACCAACCTGACACACGTTCCCCTAGACTCGCTCTTACTCTTGTTCCTTCATACAGCCTTCTTATGCCAATCTCATTCATTCTTTTCCACAACCTTACCCTCTACATTATCAAATCGTGACTTTACATCTATGAAGACCATGTACAGTTTTTTTCCCCTTACTGAACTCTTGATTTATTATATAATTAATCGTGACTATATTGTCAGCTGTACTTCTGCCTTGAATATAACCCGTCTGTGTATTTGAAAATGCGTTTTTTTTTCTATTATTTCCTTTTTCAGCTTTTCATTCAATACTCTTGCATACATTGTATACAGTCCATTCATAATTGTTATCCCCCTATTACTATTTACATCACTCCTGTTTCCCCTTTTATATACTGGAATTATTTCTCCTTCTCGCCATTATTCGGGAATCTCCTGCACTCCCATCCACTCCGCATTCATTCCCCGTGTTAACGCTTTCAGTCCTTCGTCATTCAAACTTCCCCACACTTCCAACGGTATTCCGTTGGGACCAACTGGTCCTCCCTCCTTCGCCCTTCTAATGCCTTATCTAACCTCCTCTGCTTCCACCTCTTCAATTGATACATCTTCTTCATCTCCTACCATTCGAATACATTCTTTATTCCTACCTTCTCCTTTCTCTTCCGTGCTTTCTTTACAGTTTTTTCCCATTCCTTTAACGTAATCTCTGGTACTTCTGTTTTTTCCTTGTTTCTCATATATTTCCACACCTTCTTTTATGAAATCAATCCTTTTATTACATTCATTTCTTCTTCTTCCCTTTCGGTCCAACATATCTGTCCCTCCTTTTTCCATTACCTCTTTGATTTTATGTATTCATCCCATTCTTTTTCTTCCTGTCTTACTTGCCCTAGCATTTTTCTCGCCTCTCTTTTTTCTCCCATCTCTCATTAAACAGCCTTTTTCTGTCCTTCTCTCCATTCCTCCCTTTTTCCTTCTTGCCATTAGACACCCTTTCACTGTTTCCGACACATCCTCGAGCCTTCTCATTACACTCCAATCCATATTACTCAATCTCCTTTCAATCCCTTCTATTTCTCTCCTGTTCCATTCATACTTCTCTTTCTTTACACTAGTAAATTAGAAGTTACTATACTCTCCTATCTTTCTCACTCCGATTTTCCATTCTGCCTCAATTGGGAAATGATCAGACTCCACCCTCTTACCTACTGTCATACTTATCATACATCCTTTCGCCCGTTCATACATTACAACAAAATCCACTACCGACCCTTCTCCATTCCCCCTAAACATATATTCCCCTTCCCAATCACCTTCCACATTACCATTCGCCATCCATAATTCCTCTTCTTCCAACCATTCTATAAACCTATTACATTCACTCGTCTTCTTTTTATCCTTCAACTTCCTCTCGATATTCTCCCCTTCCAATCCAACATTCATAACACCTTCCTCTCCCACTCTCACATTCCAATTATCCATTAACACTATCGCTTCATACTAATTCTTCCAACTTTCTCATTAAAATTTATACTATACGTGGTAGTAACAAAGCAAAAACACTTCCAGTTGATCTCATCATGGATTAGCACAAAGTAACACTTGACCTAATCAATCTATGGGAATACCTAAAAACACATAGATTGCTGGGCAAAATCCAGAAGGAGAAGGAGAGACCTTATTTGAAACAACAAAATATCTGAATTGCTACAAAAACGCTCTCACCAGGAAATATTGAACCAGGAAAATATTGAACCATATTGAACGCTCTCACCAGGAAATATTGAAACGAAAGCTGAGATATGTTGGACTGGTAGCACTACACGAATCAGGGTGTTTTATGTTAATTATGCAGAGTGCGGCAGAATGAGAGGTACGATTTAAAATAGTCCCTGCTCGGTTTGTGGAAGGGTCAAAGCAATGCGCGCGGTCTCCTTAGGTAGAAAGTTCGTGTCATTTTCAGTTATCGTCATGCAGTCGAGGAGTTTATAAAAAATGGTGAAACTATAAAAGCGACGCAGTGTGTCTTCCGTATTCGGTTTGATGTTGGCCGTCATCGTGCGGTTCCGGACGGGAGAACAATTCGTCGGTGGACTTCAAGCTTTCGTGAAACAGGTCATGCGCTTAAGCGAAAGTCTACTGGCCGACCAAGGACAGCAAGAACACCGGAAAATGTAAACGCAGTCAGAGTTTCAGTACAGCACTCGCCCCAGCGTAGGCATGCAGCGGTGCTAGGAATGTCGGATCGAAGTGTTAGAATAATTTTACACAACTCATTCCAAGTGCATCTGTATAAAATCATGGTGGTACAGGAATTAAGTGGAAACATTTTGAAACCCGTGCAAATTTGTGCCGGGATATTCTTTAGAACATTTCCCCGCATCTGTTCTAGCGACTAAGCTTATTTCCATCTATTGCAAAAGTTCCAATATTGGTCAGAAAATAATTCGCGGGAATTTCATCAGCTACTTCACATCCCAAAGATTACCGTCTGGTGTGCAATATCTGATTTCGGCTTGTGGGGTCCTTACTTTTTCGAAGGGAATGGAGTGACCGTAACACTCAACCAATATCGTTATAGTGTCATTTTAGAGAATTTTCTACATCCAAAATTGAACCAGTTAAACGATAATCAGCGAGAAGATCTATGAGTCTAGCAGAATGGTACTACATCGCACACTACATGTCGTTCACTCAATCGTCTTCAAGAAATGTTTCCAGACAAAGTTGTGGCTTTACGGGTTGACATTGGTTGGCCTCCGCGTTTGCCTGATTTGTACCCCTGCCCTTTTTTTCTTTGGGCATACCTCAAAGCGCAAGTTTTTGGACAACGGCCACAAAATTTGGAAGAATTAAAGTCAGCCATAAGACAATAAATCGCTGCAATTCCACAAGAGATGATCCGCAAAGCAATGACGTGTTTCCGTGAAAACCTTCATGAGTGTATCGATGTTAATGGCCGTCATTTAGAACATAACTTTTCAAAATAGCATGATATATGGTTTCCAAAATTAAAAAACTTTCTTCTTTGCTTCGTGTGGTTTGCTTTTTATTGACATCCCAAAATATATATGCAAATCAGTGAAGTGATGGAAGGTGCCAGATTGAAGCGAAGAAGTTAAGTTTAGTGGTGACGATTTTGTAAAAAGACAGAAATAAATAATTTGTCCCTTCTCAAGAGTAGGACAATGCAATGAGAGCAAGACAATGGGAGGTCGATTTGCAATGGTGGGATACCTGTGGCGCGACTCAAAGAGTGCAGAAACCAAGATATGAGGTTCGGAACGACTCAAAGACTGCGGAACCAAATATACGAAAGCTGAGCTGGACTTGACTCGAAGGAGTGCCAGATCAATTATGTGGAGTGTGTGTTGGACTCAAAGAGTGTAAAACCAATAATATATAGCGTTTAGTTTAACGGGTAAGTGCTCTTACTAGACTCAAGAGAGTGCTGGCGTTACCACTTTACCAAATGATAAACGTTTCGACTAGAAGAGTGCGAATGTAGGAATAGATTTTGTCCGTGGCCTTTAAAGTTTGGGTTTCAACCTTTTCTTCCCATAGAACTATATAAGTATTTTTGGTTAATAATTGAGAAACTTATGGTTTGCTCTCAATTGAACCTATTCTATGGGTTTCCCTGCTGAGGGTTTGTTAGATTATAAAACCAAATGTCGTTTTGTTAATATTTGAAATAAAGAAAAAAAAATCAGGCAAATTCTGCACTTGTGTAAAATAATATCGAAGAAGGAAAAGTTATCACTGCTAGATAATTCATTACATTTAATGTACACTTTACTTTTCGAAATTACTATAAGGATCGTTGTATCAATTTATTAATTACAGAATATCATGTGATAATCATTAAATTTAAGAAAAAGAAAAAACAACATATATATTGATATGATGAGAACAAATCTGTTTGAAATCTATTCAATAACTAAACATCGTGGCAGATGTTCGCGTAAATAATCGAACAGTTCTTTCGATGCGCCAGGACAATTTGTTAATTCTAATTCGCGCATATGACGTAATTGTATTAAACTAGATAATCCACTTGAAGTTAATAATGGACAGCCTGTTTAAAATAAATAAATATAAAATATCAGTGTAATCAATTTATCTAATAATGTATTAAAATCGTCCAGCCCGTCAACTAATGAAACTTAAAAAATATAACGTTTGCAAGATTTGACAGATGATGAAAATACCTACACGAAATTTTTTATTTGAAAAAATAAATACGCCCGGAGAGCGCCAAATTGAAATTTATGAAATTGTCAAATTCAATGAAAAAGCTGGCAGTGAAGTTACAAACTAGATTCGAACCCATTACTTCTGGGTTACAAGCCTAAAGCTCTATGCTCTAACCTACGCAGACGTTTGATATAATTGCATATTATGATGTATATAAAAGAAATCTCCTCATAGCAACGTCGTGAATATAAATAAACATACCGTTAGATCATACAAAACGATTAGTGTTGAAACTTAAGGTGAATACACACACTGATAACAATAAATGTCTTAACCAGAAAATACTGGGACCGGGGATATTATGCCTATGCGCATTCATGTGTAGTCGTACTAATGAGTTCTTGGCGCCTACCCTGTTATAAATTACCCGAAAAGTGCTTGTAGAGCAGCTACAGGCCGGGGTGAAGAGGACAGTGAAGCCGTAGGTAAATACTAGGACCGGGGGATCTATGGATAGGCGAATTTATGAGTATTCGAATTGAAAAGTTCCTAGGCTAACTACCCTGTTATAAGGTTCCCGAAAAGTGATTTAAGAGCGGCCGAATGCCGCAATAAAGCGGACACCGAATCCAAAACATCTTGGATGACTAGCCTGTTAGAAGTTTCCCAAAAGTGACTCAACATCAGAGTTGTCCGCGATGTAGACAAATATGGGGACCGGAAGGGGTGGGGTTATGGGTAGGCTCATTCATTGGTAGTCGAATTGGAAACCTCTTGACGATTACCCTGTTAGAAATTATCTGAAAAGTAAGTCAAAAGCGGTCGCAGGCCGCGGAAAATGTGAATTGTAGTGTACGCGATTTATAGGATACACTAGTAGTATGTATATGTTACAGCATTAAATTTTCTAATTGTGAATTTTCAATCGGATATTATGAAAATTGAGCAAATAAACCTGATTAAATGAAGTATTTTTTATAGTATAAACAAAAGGCGTAACATGGAGTACCTGGGGCAGAGGTTATAAATAGCAAATATCGTGCTATCTTAAAATGTGGAAAAGAGAACTATTTTTGTTCATTGAAAAGTGCATATTGATTTTATTGCCACGTATAGAAAAATAAAGGGTTTAATTAAATACAATCTGATGTAAGCAGGTTACTTTAGTCTAGAATTCATTCTAATAATAAAAAGCCGCCGCGTCGCCTCAATGTACGACATCGCGGTTATCCGCTTTGTCTGCAAAAAGCCTAGACATGTTACGCTATTGTCACAGAGTTGAATTTTTGAAATTAATATTTAATAATTGAAATTAATAAAGTTAATTGTAGTTATTTAATGTTTTTGTTAGTTACAACGATAATTAAAGTTATTTAAAACAAAAGTATATCGTCTAGCTCTTTCATTTAATATAAAAATTTGTCTTAGTGCTTTCGTAGATATTTCTACATCATCAGAGGCTATCAAAACTAAATACAGAGGCTATCAAAACTAAAATATATTACCTATATAACTATCAGTGGAACAACTTTTTAAAATTTTATCTTAAAATTAAATCAACTTAATTGCATTTTAACGTCGGCAGAGATATTTAGGTCAATCGAGAAATGAATTGACAGTTGCCGCGCTAGATATATAAGGTTAAAAAATTAACATTAATTCAAAAATTCCACTGTGAATAGAGCGTGATATCTCTAGGCTTTTGCAGACAAAGCGGATAACCGTTTTGTTTATTTAAATTTATTATTTATAAATTCAGTTTATTTAAATTTAGTATTTACAAATTTTAACTTTGTTTGGAATACAATTTTGTAAAATATAATAGTTTTTTTTTCAGATTTTTGGTGCCACATACCTTTAATTTTTAATGATGTAGTTTTTTTGAATTGTATACTTCTTGTAATCTTTGAACTTTTTGTGGGTTCGAGGGATAATTGAAATTAACAGCGTTATATGTACGACATCGCGGTTATCCGCTTTGTCTGCAAAAAGCCTAGACATATTACGCTATTGTCACAGAGTTGAATTTTTGAACTAATATCGATTTAACGTTATGTATCTAGCGCGGTAATTTTCAGTTAGCTGTCAATTGCTTTCTCTATTCAATTAATCCTTTGTGTATTCAATTAAGTTAATTTAACTCAATTAAAAAAAAAATCACGGTTATATAACTCATAGTTATGTAACTAAGATATTTATAGTGAGTAGTTTTAGTCTTTTATTAATTGTATTTATTTTTGATAGCCTCTGATGGTGTAGAAATATGTACCACTAAAGCAAATTTCTATATGAAATAGAAAAGCTAGACGATATACTTTGTATTTTTGATTCAATATGGCGCTCTTTGATATCAACCAAAATATTTAATTCAATTCTTAGTTCAATCTAATTCTTTCAATTGCCCCTTACACTAATAATCAAATTAATGAACATAAAACCTTACATGCGTATAAGTAGTTGCTTACTGGTCTTTCTGAATATCCGTACACTCGCCTATACCTGTTCCAAAATCGCTCTAAAATGGTAACCGTTCCGTGGAGCGGTATTTATCATAAAGAATTTGAGTTGCCGTTGTACACAATTGTTTGACAGTTGCAGATAAATCCAATATAGCGAACGACAGTTGATTTCCGGTTGTCATTAAATGGGCGCGAAATTTGATTTTTTTTAATTTGAAAATTCAGGCGCGCGCGTGGCTGCATGTACTACTAGGGTCGATATAAAACTTATGTATAGGTGGCAGTTAAAAAACCTTTTGAATTTAAAGTTTATTGAAATGTGATTGGATCAAATTTGACAGCTGTCATTCGAAAATCCAATATGGTTGAAGATAGGGCATTTCTGGTTTTAGATTTTAATACATGGTACAGAGAATCTAAATGGCGCGAATAACTAGATTTAAAAATGTAACTAGATTTAAAATGACAAAAGCAAGTAGATTTGAAACTAAATTTCTAATTAGATTTGTACGATGGTCGATATAAAAATAATAAAGAGCCATTCAAAAAATGATTAGCAGTAAATTTACATGACGTGATTTGACAGCGTTTTGAAGTTGACAGTTGTCATTTGAAAATGCAATATGGCTGAGGGTAGCAATTCCGGTATGATGGGAATGGGCGCGTAATTTTAATATTTTTTTAGCTTTGAGCTACCAACGTATTTGAAAGCTAAAGGTGTGTATATACTTACATTTTTTAATTTTTAAATTTGGACTGCTAACGTATTTGAAAGCTAAAGATGAGTACACACTTGAATTTATTTAAATTTGAGCTGCTAACATATTTTAAAACTAAAGATGCATATACACTGGTAGCTTTATATATATATATATATATATATATATATATATATATTACATAAAACATATGTAGGATCTTTATAGATGATGTATTGTATATACTACATAAAACACAAGTTAATGCATATACAAAAATGGTCACTTCCGGTCCAGAAAAAGATCACAACCTGATGCCATATTTACTAACTTTAAGCAAGTATTTAAATTGGAACTTTTTAATTAAACAAATTTGAATCGCGTATTGCTAAACTCTATGTCAAACTATTTCTGAATAATCATGCAGCCCCCGAAATATTACTTCATAGACTCGTTACGCACGCCAGCCTAACGCGGTCACCTAAACTATAGCTGCAGTACAATAACGACCCTGAACTCGCATATCATAGATCGGAATGCGGTTGAAACATCGGCGTGTATGGATTCTTAGAATTGTTACCTTTTTTCGTATGTAATTATTGCTAATAAGTTAAATTTTAGAGTAAATTCTAGGCTGAGAACGTGTTTGCATCAGATTGGAACATGTAATTAGCTTAAAAAAGCGCGTCAGGGCAGATGGATCTATTTGTGGCATCGGTAAAAGCCTTCATCAATACTTTGCTTTCGAAAGCATAATTGTCATCAGTTAATGAAAACCAACGACTCAACACACCACACCAACCGGCTACTTTAAACGAATTTAAAAATTCTCTATATAATGACTACAACGCATTATTACAGAAATCTATAAACGTAGAAAGCAGTTGACGAAAGAAACCTTTGATGAAAAATTGAAATTAGTTGATGAAAAATTAGAACGGAATGCGAATATTTAATATAGGCTTCGTATTCGGCACATCTACTAACCATAGAAAAGCTTAGTGTGTTACAGGATTCTGTGCGAAGGGAGCGTCATATGACTTGGATCTTCTAGATCCAAAATACTTATGGTAGAGTCAAAATATTTATCAGACAAATTCTTACCTGCCAGTGATAAAATTTGTAAATTGCGCATTCCGCATAAATGTTGTAAGCCGAAATCTCTCAACTGTGAACACCATCGTAGATAGAGCGCTGAAAGTGACAACATTGTCGAAATGTAACCAACACCAATATCAGTGACGTGGACGCACCTATCATATGCAAATTTAAAAAAACGTTTAAATATTAATTACTTTATTTTATACAATAATTAATTTATAGTTATGATATTATTTATTACCATGTTAAATAAATTTAGAAGAGGAGGATAAATTTCGCACAGTGTTAGAAGTTCGCGTTATGCACTTCAAAATTATCTATTTTTTATAATTATCGTTTAAATGTATTTATTTATATAGTATTTACAAGGAAATATCACATACTCGAAAACATCACATACAGTTGTCTAATTGTGAAGACCTAATCGTGCCATATTTCCCAAAACTTACCCAAACTAGTTTGACTCTTCTATCAATAAATTCAATTAAAACCTTTATTGGTATAAACTACATTGTACAATACAAAACACTTTCCCTGTTACTGAAGAAGAATATAGATAATAAAGATTCTTTACAAAATTAATTTAAAAAAATAATATTTTTTTAGAATAATATGTAACAAGAGCTTTAATTTTTTTTATCCTCTTTTGTCCATCCCTATGTGTCAAAACCATAACAAAAACCTTTTCCACACATCCTCACTCCAACCTTTTATTTATTATAGAAGGTGGAAGTTTACAACGTACTTACAATTCCCTTCAGGCCTTCATTGACTCCTCCAACTCTTGAGTCCATTCTAATTCGTTCCTGCATTGTATCGTTCAACCCTTTCTACTGCACAAACTTCCCACCTCATTCATCGATTTTATATCGCCCTCTTATTTATCCCACAAATCCTTTTCTCTATTACTTCAGTCTCTTACTCCATGTCCCATATATACCCTCCAATTACTCGCTTCCATTCTTTGTTCATTCGTTCACAACATTTCTTCATATGCATACACCCAACGCTCCCTCGTTTTTCTTTTTTCCCACAGATTCTACAACTTCTTTCCCTGTCATTCATCCAATATTTATTTCCCCTTCCCTTGGTATTGGAGCTCGCGATGTTCTGACGTCGGAGAAAACAGAAGGAGCATGTAGATAGTAGTCACTGTCTCCGAAGATGCCTCGGAAGAATCGTCTACGGTGTTCTTTCTTGGTGACGGGTACAGCCATTTTTTACCGGGGGTCGGCGGCAATAATACGTCAGTTTGGCCTGGCGGTGGGATTGTCGGCGGCGTTGGCGTGGCCGGTTCTGTATTTGGCAGGTATCGTAGATGCGTCGTCAGCGGTTCTTAATAGGTTGCTTTGAACTGCGGTCGCGGCCGTCCTCGTTAGCTCGGAACACATGACGGTTGGCCTTGACCACCTCGTTTTAGTATCAAAGATGTAGGATTTTGCAGGGGAAGGTTATAAAATATTGATGGGTGAGTGAAATGAAATGTATAAGAAGATGAAACATTAAAAGAGTCAGCGAAAGTAGATAGTAGAATTTTGATGTATACCTGCCTGTTGCATCTAGAATTTTTGTTTATATTGACTTGGTAGAATTTAATTTAGGATTGATATACTGATTCATTGTGGTGCTTATGAGAACAAACCGTTCATTACACTGCGACTACGCGTACTGTCAGGTTTGAACGTTCGAAGAGAATTATACTGATTGAAACATGCGAAAAGCTCACTCGAAGTCAAGCGGACAAACGCTCTAAATGCGCCTAATTGACGAAATTTCTACTAAAATCCTTAAGGGAGAAATTTCCTCGAATAAGAAGCGTCCTTTCAAACGTTACGAATTTTAAAGAACAATAGCGCATAATATTCCTGCCAAGATTCTAATATACTATGATAGAGAGCTCTTCAATCAGCTTTAACGTGCGAACAGACAACGAACTGCAACCCGTTTCTACTGCGGACTTCAACCAATCAAGGGAATGGCGGCGGCAGCTTTTACGTGGAAAGCGTTTAAAACGGCGTACACTCCTTGCAAACACTAGAAATCTCTGGTTAGACGAAGATAACGCCCTGAAAGTTCAATTAAGCCCATTAAAAGTTGTTTGGCGATAGCATACGATAGCATCGAAATGTTGAACAGACGAGGTTACGTAAAGTTCAATAAACTCATAAAAGTTGTTTGTTAGAAATAGGAGATCGTAAAATCTTTCGTTCAGCCAGAGCAATGAACGCAGAGTTCAACAAACTCATTAAGAGTTGTTTACTTGAAATTGGATATCGTCAAAAAACGAAAATCTCTAATGCACAGAAAAAAATAAGCGCGCAAAGATTAAGGCGCCATAAAAGAGAACAAACCATATCTCTCTCTCTCTCTCTCTCCTAATATGTATCATTTTTTGCTTACGTTCTGCATTCGATGTAAACGCAAAAAAAAACATCTGCCCAATGCAAAATAGCGAAAAACAAGGATCATCTAAATGCGATGGCGACGTGTTTTCCATCTCTCTTTCTCTTCTACCTTTTTCTATAGACACGAGAATATTGGTAGCTTGCGGTACGGCCCAATTTCTCTCTCCTCTCTCTGTGTGCGAGTTGATGCGAACGCTACGTGACTTTCTAGTCTGATCTATCTCTCTCCTCTCTTTAACGCAAGAGTGCTAGCGTGTAGAGCTAGCGACATAGCGTGCTTAACTAGCCACCTGGTGTGCATAGCTAGGTGGTCGACATCTCTCTATACGCAGAGTTCAATGACTGCTAACTAAAAAACATCATAGCCCAAAAAGTATCGCAAATCTTTTCGTTGTTTGAATTATATTAATTAAATATAAATTCTTGATTTATTTAATTATCCATTTATTTATTTGTTTGATGGTTTGTGACTCAATTGGCTAATTGATTAATTCCATTTGTCGATTTTGTTGGAGGCTATTTAAAATATGCCGAAAACAACTTCTTCCCGTTCTCCAATATTCTGGTGTAATACCTTCAAACGTGGATGTCCAACCGGTGGAACGAGGCCGACCGATCGATCTTAATCGATTACTCTCCTGAATTGGCAAAAATAGTATTTCAGGTTATTTTACCACCTGGTCGATTTGGTGCACTTAGAAATGAATAATAAGAGAAATTCCGCGGCTGCAGTGCTTCCAGCTGATGTATGAAAGGATGAGATAGAACATTGGCCTGAATGGTCAGACACTCAGTGTAGATGTAACTACCCAGGATGTAGTACACATCTAACTTATTTTGGCATCAAATATAGGATTAATCTTTGTTTAAGCCAGTTAAATTGTTTTAAACAATTTCATTGCCAATAACTCTAGTAGACATAATTGTATTTTATTGTTATTATTTATGGTCATTTTGTGTTCAATGTATCATATATGACCCATACAAAGGAAATTTGATTTTTTATCATAAAATTCCCCGGTTTTATATATCCTGCTAGTCTTACATATATTTTTTTGTCAAATTAAAAAAATCTTGCATTTAAGGGTTAAACCTATTGTAAATAATAAATAATACATATTGTATTATAAATTGTGGGACGTAAGATTACCAGTCACATACAAATGCATCAACGTTCTACATTTTACTCTCGAAAGCGGCTAGAGACCAATATTAAATTATCTGCTACATTTCCTAATATAATTCTGTTTTCTGCTCTTTGCATATTCAATTTTCAAGTAGAATACTTTCAACATTATTAACTTTTCCTTGCGGGAAGCGCCGTTGAAAGAAAAATAAGCGTGAAGCAAATTACAAAACGTAGATTATTATATATAAAAAACATTTGAAACACAAATTTTGTTCACATTTGAACAAAATTAAAATATAAAAAAAATTTTGTTAGAAATAAATAGAAATTATGTGAAGTTTTGGTTATAATACCATCTTCAGGCAAAATATTCCGTAATATTCCGCAAAATTGTACACAGCGTTATCGTATGATTTTTTTCTAGTCGCGGTAATTCAAGTAGTCTTTTAATTTAGGGTTACTATTCGTCCCAGATTAAAACCCGGTGTACCGTATCAATAAATGTCCAGAATACCTATAACAAATAGGTGTCCTGTATTAAGCCGACCTCGATGTGCGCCCCGCGGACGTATTTACACGTTCTTCTTGGTTCCTGATTATTGAGGAAGTGAATTGAAGATGGTGGAAACATGGTCCACACATTTTACTACAATAAATATATGTATATATATATATATATATATATATATATATATATCACATAATAGGTGCATAATATTACATAATAAACTAAGTCAAACGCTTAACAATTTAGTGTCAAGTCAAGATAAGATAGGAAGGCAAAGAAATAATTTTCTGGTCATCTATAGATGCTATAAAGGAATTGATTGAGTTCATTATTTCAAAAACTGCATATTGAAGTTAAGGAAGTTCAAATTGGCTTCTAATAGTAATGTAAGAATAGCTGGCATTTCTGGCATAATTGATGGCCTTCTCCAGTACCATCTGGTTTCACATCGCATCATTGCAATTGTTAATGAAAACCAACTCTCCGCTCTGTGCACCACCTCGTCTAGCAAACCTTCCCTTGGTTTTACAAGCCAATTTGAACTTCCTAAACGTTTTCAAAATAATTAATTCACTTAATTATTAACAAAGACTTTATACTTCTCCTTAATGGTACTACATCTATGTATTCTTAATTATAAATGAATTATTGTTTTGACGTGTTTATTACGATCTTTTCAGCATACTTCCAGTACATGCCAAAGAGAAGTGTTTTTCTTTTAATATTTAAACCATAGTTCAATAGTTCAATCTATATTGCCTTTGATTTTAGTTCCGGGCAAGGCAAGCAACTGCATTTCAATGGAACACTTGCTGCACTAATTTTAGAAGATGCATGATCAATACCCACTATTTTAATTAGATTCAAAATAAAAAATTGTTTATCATTTCGAAAATTGCATATTGACTATATGAAACACTCAATTTGTTTATAAGAAGTAGGTCAAGGTAGATGGATCTATTTCTGGCATCGGTGGAAGCCTTCATTAATACTTTCTGCTTTCGGTAGCATCATTGTCATCAGTTAATGAAAACCAACGACCTCACAGCTTGTGAGCGGGGTTGTGAGGTCGTTGGATTTCAAACAAAAAAAAAACAAGCAGAGTGGTGTGGAATGATAAGTCGTTGGTGTTGGTATTCATTAAGCAGAGGGTACTTCCACGTCATTAAGCAGAGGGATGAAGACTTCCACGATGAGAGAAATGGAATCACCTACCCTGAATCGCCTTTTTAAGTAAATCGTGTGTTTCATATAGTCAATATACAGTTTTAGAAACGATTTGTTTTGCGTTTTTAGTAAAGCAGACTTTACACGAATAAACGCTCACAACGCAGTTACCAAGCAATAAAGCCCTTTAGAAGGGAAAATATTGAAACGAATTTGACGTTGAGACCTATATCACTTATCAATCTATGATAAGGTGCACCATTTGTAGAGTCCTATTTAGAGAACCCATCATTTCTTTCATCAATATTAAATATGTTGTTTCTGAAACATTTTTAAATACATATGTTTATATGGTTGATATCGTGGATTATTTCCATATTAAAATAAAACAAGTATATCGTCTAATCTACTATAATAAATTTGATTCCTGAATATACTTTCGACCATACAGTAGCCATCTTCAGAAGAATTGCTACAAAAAGAGTTGCTGTTTAATTTACTATGAAAAAACCTTTTACAATATTGAAGTTACGAAAAAATAAATCAATTATAAATTACTTACATGTCGCTTGACAAAAGTACAATTCAAATAAATTTTAGGTTAAACGTGTGTTCAAAATTGCATACTAAAGAAACATGTTAAATCCGTTATTTTCACATTACAATTCAACTCTCTCCAAACCATACCTATTTCCTCCTCCACTCCACCTCTTCCCTCCTTCAAC
>WYDF02289421.1:2948-16395 GCA_009867245.2 Adranes taylori
ATCTAACTCGGACTTATCTTCCAAGCAGGAGATCAAGACAGCGCTTCAGTAGCAAATAATATTTCACCAGACCTCCAGTCAACTGACACGGACGCCGCCACTGATCTTCTGTACCCTCTCTTCATGAAGATCTAGAACAAAGAAAATTTGCCATAGGAGTGGAGGGAGGTACTCAAATGGGGAAGGAGAAAGCAGGGTTAAGAAGTCATCGATCTTGACCGACCAAATTAACACAATTCGGATTATTATCGAATAATTATAATCAAATGAATTTATCACTAGCCTTCATCTTCTGTTCGTAAATTTAGAAAATGCACTCGAGTCCCTCAAAATGGACAGTTTATGGAAAATCTTAGAGAAATACGGAATACCTGAGAAGGTAACAAGAGTAATTAGACACACATTCCGTGTCATCCATGAGGAAAAAATCACGGAACCAATTGTAGTCAAGTCAGGAGTTCGCCAGGGATGTATTCTGTCCTTAACAATCTTTCTATTGGTTCTGGATGAGGTGATGAGGGCACTTACAGATGTAAACAAGAGGGGCCTACAGTAGAAGCTGATTGAATGATTGGAAGATTTACAATTTGCATATGATATTTGCATACTCTCACAGAACCATTGTAATATCGAAAGAAACTCCAAGACCTCGAGTGAAACGCCAGGATGGTGGGTCTGAAAGTCCAAAACAAAGATTATGAAGAAGAACGCATGAGATACAAGAGCAATGAGAACATCGAATATGTAGAAGAGTTCACGTAAAGTGGGGGCATAATGGCCCATGATGGTGGTGAAGCTGGTAGAAGTCAGAGCAAGTATCCGAAAGAAAAATGGGTCCTTCATTCTGTTGTGTTCACTCTGGAGGGTAAGACAGATTTCCACGATGACCAAATTCCGAATATTCAGAAAAAATGTGGATTCAGTGCTATTATACGGTTTTAAACGTGGAAGGTACCTCCAAAATCACTAGTAGCTTGCAGGTCTTCCTGAATACTTGCCTTAGAAAATTCTCTGAATCTTCTAACCAAATGTGATATCTAGCGACGAAGAGCTTTGGCACCAAGCGAGAGAAGAACCCATCTCTCGCTTTGGAACCAAGCGGGAGAAAAACCTATCTCCATTCAAATCAAGAGAAGAAAATGGAGGTGGATTTTTCATACCTTCCGAAAAACCCAGGATGCTGTGGAGAGACAAGTTTTGTTCGGGAATCTGCATGGAAAAAAGAATCGCAAAGACATCATCGAAAAGGACTGTGGATGAAGAGGCAGAGGAGGAAGGAAAGACTTAGATCCTGGCTAGATATAGAGTGCGCTGAATAAACTTAGTCGAAGCCCCATGCTTTGGATAAAAGCGAAAGTAATTAAGTCATTCAACTATTGAGGAATTTTTTCGACTCCGGCTTTTGGACACCTTTTATCCAATTTGCGCAGTTCAAGGCCGTTTAGCTCAGCGACGACAGCACACTATTGCTTTTAATATAAAAGTTGTGTGTGTTTTGAGCATGGGCTGGTGATCTGCATCGGCAGCTGCTTCGCGAGATTGTTCGCATATCTTCGTATATCATCGTGTTAATAAGAATGTAAAGAAACATTTCTTAATGCTAGATATCACTATTTAAAATCCAGTTACTTGTGGAGTAACTAGATTTTAAATAGCTCCAAAAGTAAGTACATTTTAAAGTAAAGGTGAGTACACACTTGTATTTAAATAAGTATAAAAATTTTGTGAAATTCCTGAAGCTCGAATAATGTGAGTATTCCCTTTATCTTCACAACGAGTAAAAATTTGTACTCAGTGTTGTCTCTGCGCAGTATGGCTGGCTCTATTGTCTTTGACATCACGTGAATCTTATTTTCTTAATGCTAGATGTCACAATTTAAAATCTAGTTACTTGTGGAGTAACTAGATTTTAAATAGCTCCAAAAGTAAGTACATTTTCTAGCAAAGGTGAGTACACACTTGTATTTAAATAAGTATAAAAATTTGGTGAAATTCCTGAAGCTAAAACAAATTGAGTATTCCCTATATCTTCACGATAAGTGAAAATTTGTACTCAGCGTTCTCTCTGCGCAGTATGGCTGGCTCTATTGTCGTTGACATCACGTGAATCTTATTTTCTTAATGCTAGATGTCACTATTTAAAATCCAGTTACTTGGAGTAACTAGATTTTAAATAACTCCAAAAGTAAGTACATTTTAAAGTAAAGGTGAGTAAACACTTGTATTTAAATAAGTATAAAAATTTGGTGAAATTCCTGAAGCTACATTTTCAAGCAAAGGTGAGTACACACTTGTATTTAAATAAGTATAAAAATTTGGTGAAATTCCTGAAGCTACAACAAAGTGAGTATTCCCTATATCTTCACGACGAGTGAAAATTTGAACTCAGTGTTCTCTCTGCGCAGTATGGCTGGCTCTATTGTCGTTGACATCACGTGAATCTTATTTTCTTAATGCTACGTGTCACTATTTAAAATCCAGTTACTTGTTAAGTAACTAGATTATAAATAGCTCCAAAAGTAAGTACATTTTAAAGTAAAGGTGAGTACACACTTGCATTTAAATAAGTATAAAAATTTGGTGAAATTCCTGAAGCTACAACAAAGTGAGTATTCCCTATATCTTCACGATGAGTGAAAATTTGTACTCAGTGTTCTCTCTGCGCCGTATGGCTGGCTCTATTGTCGTTAACATCACGTGAATCATATTTTCTTAATGCTAGATGTCACTATTTAAAATCCAGTTACTTGTGGAGTAACTAGATTTTAAATAGCTCCAAAAGTAAGTACATTTTAAAGTAAAGGTGAGTACACACTTGTATTTAAATAAATATAAAAATTTGGTGAAATTCCTGAAGCTCCAACAATGTGAGTATTCCCTTTATCTTCACGACGAGTGAAAATTTGTACTCAGTGTTGTCTCTGCGCTGTATGGTTGGCTCTATTGTCATTGACGTCCCGTGATTGATTTAAAATGGGTATGCGGTCTGGTATTTTAATTTTAAATGTAATTCAGTCCTCATCTGCTCTAAAACCAGATGATCTAAATGTAATGTATCAAGATGAATTGTTTCAATATAAGTAGTCATCATATTTTGGTCAAATAAATATCTATTTACAATGTACGCCAACCAACAAAATATAATATTACATATTTAGTTTAAATTTTTTAAATTATTTAGAAGTATTTTAAAGTATCTGAAATATTTAAACTATATTATTTATGTTTAAAGTTGTTAGACTATTTCTAGTTTATTTATAAAAATAAAATATAGAGCTTTTAATAATGTGCAGCTATAGCGGGAATTAAAAACATGATGAAAAGTTTAACTTCATAAAAAAGTCCAACAAATTACACGAAAATTATTTGCACAAAGTTATCAATTCAAACTGATATAAAAACATAATCAAAATTAAAGTTTTTTTTTGTGAGAGAACTTTTTGATATTTCATTTAAACTTTTCGAATATTTTTTCATCCCGAAAGTATTCTACCACTTTGAACAATCAATGAAAAGCTTGGAAGAAAAAAAATATTGCGACTAGTCAGTCGATTTTAGCGGCGGTGGAGAGAAATATAGGAGCTTTGTGCGAAAAGCAAGGACATAAGAAAAGTGGATAAAAAACTTTTCATTTTCACTTTCTTTTTTACGAACGATCAGACCGATAGGAACAAATGATTGGGAAATGAAGTAAGAGCGAATCCTGTGGAAATTTTGAACTTTTTTTAAAGATTATTGTATAAAATTTGGCTTTATGTTTTTTAGAAACACAACAATAAGTAGGTCTTTAATATTAAATTGTGATTAAAAATAAATGCCGAAACTCTGATAAATGGATAAACGGATGTACGAAGTATGCTCAAATAATACACGGAATTATCATTTTTCTCGAATAATCTTTATCTGTTGTGCAACGTTTATATTGTCCCTTTCAATTTAATCCGCATTGGAATAATACACTTCTTCTAGCATTTTTCAACTCTTCACAGCAAGATGAAATTTCAGTTTTCGACATGACGTTCCCCTTCAAGTTTTGCCTTACTTATATTCAGAAGTAGAAAAAACTCCTGATCAATGGCATCAATGGCAGAAACTTTTGATCAATGGCAGAAATATCGAACAGGTATCATCCTTGGCACCATAATCAGGTGCCATATCTTCAGTGTATTACTGTACGGTTGTGAAGGCTGGACTCTCGATCCGAGAGAAGGATCGAGGCTTTTGAGATGTATGTATATCGCCGCATACTTCATATCTCATGGATTCACCGAGTTACAAACGAAGAGGTATTAGGAAGAATGAAAAAGTCAAAACAGTTATTACACATCATTAAAGAGAGAAAAACAAGATACATAGGCCATATCATGAGAGGCGAAAAATATGAATTACTGACGCTGATAATTGAAGGAAAGATTCAGAAAAGAAGATCTGCTGGAAGACGTCAGAACTCCTGGTTGAAAGACCTTAGAAGATGGTTCGGATGCACTTCGACTGAGATATTTAGAGCTGCTGTATCCAGGACAATGTTAGCCATATGGATCGCCAACCTTCGTGAGGAGAGGGCGTGATAAGAAGAAGAAGAAAAGACTCCAGTCTGTCATATCGAGGTACATTAGAGAATGCGGAATTATTACGTGTTGATGTTGGTGAAAAATTCACTAAAAAGCAACGAAGTGTGCGCAGGTACATTATCGTGGTTTATTGTCTACTCATAGTACACCCAGTCCTTAATGTCGAAGAAAACTGAGTAGAATCTTTACAATCAAGCAAACTTAGCGGGTGTTTTTTTGCTGTTGGTCTTCAGAAGGCTTTCATTAAGACGATTAGATCATAGTTTCGACGTCATATTTATACACCCATGTTACGTGACCAGTTCTGATTTGTTGGTGCACGTCTGAATTGTCTCTGATTTTATTAAGTTGCTCCTGAGCAGCGTGAATTTGTTGCCACTTGTTTTATGACCTAAACATCTGAAATAATTACTTGACATAAGCCAAATGGAATACCAACATCTTCCGGAACGTTTTCATAGTGATACGACGGTTGTTTATAATTATTTTCTTCACCTTTTTGATACTATTATCAGTCATTAAGCTGTTAAGATGTCCAAGACGCTCGTCGCCTTCAACATTTTTGGTGTCGTTTTAGAAACGCTTATGCCACCTATAAATGCTTGTTTTATTTATAAATGAATTACTAAAACCAACATTTATATGTACAGCACTGTGTTGTAATTAATTGTATTCTTAACACAAAACTTAATGCAAATTCTTTGTTCCATTGCTGTCACAAGTGTTTACATACTGTTTGGGAAACACCTACCAATAAAACTACAACAAAACTTTGACAATTGGACTTCTACAGCCTTAAACTTAAGATATCCGTGTATTATCTGATCATACCTCCTGTGTGAAGAAAGATGTGGACAGCAAAGCTGCTTTGATAACAAATTATTAAATCACATAAATGCTGTAGTTCGCTACAATCACATTTAAAAATGTTTGCCTACAAAAACTAATTTAATAGTTTAATAGTGATGCGGCGTGTATTGTATGCACAGCGCACATGGCACACCTCTAGGATAAACCGCTAGGATTTGCCTACGGAATTCTCACTCGCGACCTGCTAATGTGGAGCTTTAGCGTAGGTCACAATAATGGCGCAAATAGATATTAGAATATTTCGGTCTTCATGAATCTTCTCGGGCGCCAGGTCAATTTAAAGTGAGGCCGCACTTCGAACTGATGTTGTTGTTCGGGTTCCCAGAGGCTCCTCAGGGCCCAAGTGAATTCGGGTATCTGTAACTGAACTTAATACTAATAAGTGAAACAGCATTGAAGTTTAAACAAAACCGTGTATTGTTCATCTACAGAAAATAAACAAATACAGAAAAAAAATATATATATATATATATATACTCGATTAATTATTAATAATAAATCAAATGAAAGAAAGTTAAATGAAATAGGCAATGTTCAAACGGTCTTACACTAAATGGTACACGAAATATAACTAAGCAAATCGGCGCATTGCAAAACGGTAGTACAATTGAGATAATAAAATAACAGCGCTTACCGAAATATTAGCTGTGCCGGTGACAAAATAATAATACGGGAAGCAGCGGAAAATGCTCGTAACCTCAAGCACACAATACCAATAGCGAAACGAAAGGTATAATCGTAAAATACTATGGGCACGTAACGTCGCCTTCGGAACTGACGCGACTGTATGCCAAACGAATGCCAGTAGTTTCGCTAGTAGTATACACTATGGTTCATGGCGTTGCATTAAGAACTAACGCTATTGTATACCAGTGACTACCACTAGTTACACCAATAACATTCGCTCGTAGTAAACGGTGAGACAAGGTAAGTACTATGGCTGCGTAGCGTTGTATTAAGAACTAACGCTACTGTATGCCAGTGACTACTACCAGTTACACCAAGAACATGCGCTCTCAGTACGTAGAAAAGCGGTTGCGGAAAAGATTAGAACAAAGCTACTTAAACACATATGTCTCACATGCATACGGTCTATCATAAGGTACAACGGAGCAAGCTAAGCAACACATGCAATGTAACTAATACAATGCAAACTATATGATGTTGATTACCAAATGTATACTTCACTACTGATCGCTGGTATTTAGCCGGTGGTAGGTGTTGACTGCTTGAGTTCGAAGACCAAACTCTTCTCACAATGCTCAAAGCGGGCTTATTTGGAAACCAAGAGCCATGTGTATCTCTAGCTGCTTGCCACAGAACGTGCGAAAGTCATTACACATCGCGTTTGTCCCGCTACGGGTATCCATCCAAAACAGTGTGCTTGCGAGGATTGAAATATAAATAAATTATAGTATTATTAATAATACCTAATACCCGGGGAACAGAAGTTAGAAGATATAACATTAGTTCGATGCGTACCAGCAGGCAGCGACAATTTATCTTCATGCACGCTTACGTACGTTAACACAAGAGAACAAGGATTATTTCTCTCTCTCTCTCTCTCTCTCTCTAACATATGTGCCGGGATATGCATTCCAAAAATCCCTACTTAAGTCATTTCATAGCGGTCAGCGGTTACTATTCCTTATCATATTTGTTTACATTTATAAATCAAAATAACTGATATCTAATTATTACTTTTACATAATCTTTTAAATTAAATGCAATGGAAAAAATATATTTAATAACGCTTTCTTATTTGTTTATTGCACCAATTAATTCCCCAATTAATTTACTTATCTTAACAAGTTGTTATGACTTCTATATTTTAAAAATAGGATAGAAAAAGTGTATCCCAGCCGTATTTATTTATTTAATACATATTATAATACAGACATTTTTATACGCGGAACCTACTATATAGGCTGTCCCGAATTATTTAAATTTTGTTCTTTTGTTTTATAAGTAACTTTGTTACAGCTGGCATAAAAATGACAACAAGATGACACGATCGCTGTGAGCAGTTTATTACTCTTTATAGATTACAATAGGAAACAATAAAAAAAAACTTAAAACGTAGTGAGTACTAGCAGATTGTTCCTACTGACGAACAATCCTAGACCTTATCTCAATTTGTAATGTCACGCTGTCATTTATGCAGTCTATCATAATTAGTTTGTGTGTTTGACAGCTGTCATTTGAAAATTCAATATGCCGGCTGACAGTACATCTCCGGTTTGGGATTTAACGGAAGATTTATAAATCCGCGCGCAGGGGAAATTCCCGATTGAAATTTTAATTGAAGCGACTAGAATAAAAAAGATGAAAAGACACTATTAAACCTGCACAAAAAAATTATTATTTTTCTTCGGAATTGTAATTATTTCGATTAAGTTCCAACTTCCTGGATAGTGTTCTAATTTGTAGTAGATTTATTGCACGATTCGGAATCCAAACAGACTCGGGCATCTTCTTTGAACCTCGTCTTTTCTTTTTGTTCTGCACTTGGAGAACAGTCTCCTTGGAGAACGTGATGATATTTTCTTCTGAAGTTTTGTGTTTTTCTATTACATTTTGAGGCCATTCTTTCTTTTAGTTCAGGTCGGGCTGAATCCAAATTTGTGAATTGGTTTTCGAAGTGGTTGGCTAAAATCTCAGATGTTTTGCCAGTTTCTTTATAATACTGTGTGTTCTTGTCCTCTCCCTATGTTTTTCTTTCTCCCTTAAAACATTCTACAAGATTCTGAATTATATATTTTAATGAGCAACTTGATATGGCCGGCATTAAAAATTGAACAATTGCAATTAAACCTAATATTTTTATTGGATTCAGAAAATACTTTAATCATATACTCTCTTATATATATATATGAAAATAGTATTTGGAGCATTTAAATTACATAATTTATTTTTATGTCATTTTAAGTCAATGAAGTGTTTTATTAAATTGAGCTTCGACATAATGAAAAATTATTATTTAAATAAGAAATTTCGGAAAAGAACGAAACATTAGGAGGCGCCAAAGAACGAAGCAGGATAAATTCTTATTTCGTAAACGGAGGAACCCGTTTCATTGAAGTTTATAGGTTTTATTGATTTGGTCTTCGACAAAAAGCCATTAAGTTCGTATGGATTATCCGATATTCTCTTTACACAAGGCATCCTTGTCTCTTTAACCGCACAATTTATTCGCTATCCTCTTAGAAGATGAGTCCATACGTAACATATTAACTATATACAATACCAAATAAAATGTATTAAGGAAATATGTTACAGGAAGTAATTTTATTATTTTATGCACATACCAGTGTACATATTATCTGAATAATGAAAGAAAAATAAATGTTCGGTTATCAATTGTATCGATAGATCATTGTCTTTGTAAGCTCCAACAAATGATTGAGATGACAAAAATTGAGGTTTAACAATAATTTGTTACATCTCAAAAAATTATTGAGGTGCAACGTTCAGCTGGTAATCGAATTCGCAAGCAGCAGAGGTTTGGCGATGTTGGAACGAAATGGATGGATAGTGTCGATACTAATCAGTTGCGCCAAAGATGCGTCGAAAATATCCTCGGCGATGCGTCTCTTTGGTGACGACGTATAGCCCTCTTTTGCCAGGAATGTGCGGTAACTATACGTCTCCCGGCGCTGTTAGCGCTAAGAGTGAACCGTATGGAGTCAACGGAGCTTCTGTTTGACTGGACGGTAGATTGATTGGCGTTGTTAGAGTTTGCGGGTCATTATCTACCAGGTAGCGTGGCGTGTGACGACAGCGCAGCTTAATTGGTCACTCCGGAGTGCGGTCTCGATCGTCTTTGATGACTTGGTATGCTCGGTGGTTCGCCACCCTTTTCTTTTCACGTTGACCAACTTGTTCCCTCGTAGAAGATATACATTTTTTGAAGCGATAATTATTACGGCGATACATTTTAAATTAGATAATTATCTAAAATGATAGCTGGCATAGAAATTTTGTTACTTACTGAAAGATTTTAATTTAATTTTTGTAAATAATAAATGAAATTGGTGTTCGCGTTGGTGACGCTTCACTTCGAAGGTACTAGTACAAACCGTTCTTTATACTGCGACTATGCTCGCTGTTATAAGTCAAATTTAAAAGTTTAAGAGAATTTAACTGATTGAAATGTCCCATTAATGCTTACTCGAACACAATCAGTCAAAAGCTCTAAAGACTCTTATAGAAAGTGGCTTAAATATAGCTTTTTGTATGAAACTAGAGATTTTTGACATTTGGCTTTGACGGTGCCAGCTATTGATCTGACGGCAGCACCTAGATAGAACTTAGTCGAAATTTCTGTTACAATCATTAAAAAGGGAAAATTTTCCTCAAATGAGAAGCATTCTTGCTGACGTCATAACTTTTTAGGAGCTATATCGCTTAGCATCGCTGCCACGATATTAAGTTTCAGTGTACATTTTTGACTAGATAAAAAAAAATTACTAGATTTAAATTCAAGGAAAACTAAATTTTTAAGGATGATTTATTTTAAATCAAAATATCATAATTACTGAATTTAGCGAATTTTTTTATCTGTTTTGGAAGGAAACACCAAGTTAGATGAAATTTATCAAATTCCGGTCAGCAAAATACTTAAAATTTAACAGCATTTTATCTATTTTGAGAGGAAACCATTTATCAAAATGCGTTGTGATTCAATGTCAAATCAGCAAAATATACTAGGAATTTATCTATTTCAAAAGGAAACAACTGGTTTGATAAAATTTATCAACGGTGCGTTGTGAATCAGCTTCAAACAGCAAAATTAGATGGAATGTGGAAAATTTTGCTGTACCTATTCCCACACAAATCAGTTGTGATTCAATGCCAAATCAGCACAATTATTGGGAATTTTGCTTATCAAGCCAGTTTTGTCTATGCTCCACACAAAGCCGTTCTGAAATGCCATCGTTGCAGCAGCAGCAGTCTGTATAAAAAAAACCGCAATAAAGCCCTGCACTTAGTCCATTTAAAATTTTTCAGCTAGAAGCGTCAAATGCAATATTTGATAGTTTTTTATATTGCAAACAATATTTCAATTAAGTAAGTAATTATTTTTTTATTTTAATTCAATTGTAGGATAAAGAAAGTATAATTTAGCGAGAAAAATTATATTCCATAAATAATATTCGCGCTCGCTAATAAGAAAAACAAATTTATTTAAGATAGTCATGCATGCGCGTTGAGGTTTGCTTTGCTCATATTGCAAGTATTTCTCAGCCTGCGGTTAGCATCCACACGTAGACGGCTAATAAGGGAACAAAATCTTAATAACAAGCTAGGCCATAAGAATAGCACTGCCATACCAACCATAATTATAACGTTCGGATCGAAATGAAACATAAATTAGCCTCATTACATTTATTTTTTTAATTTCATCTCAAACAAATTGATGTTCATGTTCACAAAGTTTTATTGCTGTATATCCAAATTAGTCACGCCATAATTCGTAACCTTCATGCAAATGTTGATGTCTCTCAAAGGGTTTAAATCACCTTGCTGAATAGATTGTTTTTTAATTCAGCTGCACCTGAATCATAGATACGCAAACCTGAGATATCATTTCCATTTCTATTCCTTTAGTCCTTAAAAATTTATTACGTAAAACATTTTCTCAAATCCGCAATGTGTGATGGAAAAGATTAAAATTAATCAAGGTTTTGTTTAATTTTCAAGTTAGGTAAAAAATAATTTTTTTATTAAAGAAATCAACGAGAATGAAAAAGGTATAGTTTAGTCCAGCATTTCAAACTTCCCTATGTGTACACATCATCCTTGCTAGAAACCTTCTCCTCAGCTTTGTCGAGATCTGCAGAAAATTAAACCGCTTCATCGCGGGCACCTAATGAAGTGTTTGGTTTCGTTTTATATAAACTTTCTATAGAGAAAATAACGTGCACGTTCGCAAAAAGTATTAAAAGTCCACATGTATACAAATACGTACACACACATATAGAGTAGTTTGATATATGAGAGTCATCTACATTGGTAGGGTCTTTTTTAATTAATATTTTAGTACACAGAACTGCAAATTAAACCTGAACTTTATAAAAAATTTCCCAACATCATTATAACTTAGATATATGTAATTAATTTCTTTATAATCAAATCATTACATCTTTTCAGGTGTTCATAATAATCTGCCCACGTTAGTTGTTATTAATTAATTTATAATAATCTGCCCAATATTATTGTAGCTACAGTTATTTCATATCAATTACGCTTATTTCAATCATAATGACTTTTTGTTACTCAAAATCGGCATACTATATTTTCCTGAAGAAATGATCAGAATTAGCGTTATCTTAAGGTATTATAATTATTTTTGGAGCCAAATTACCCTAATTTTAAATAGTTCGTTTCCTTTAAACTCTTTTAAGCACTAGAAGTGCAATATTTGATAGTTTTTTATATTGCAAACAATAATTCAATCAAGTAAGTAATAATTTTTTTATTTTAATTCAATTGTAGGATAAAGAAAGTCGCGCGCAAATTAAAATAACCTCTTTAGCACTAAATCTACAATGAATACATTTTTAAAATTGATGAAGTCGTTAAATGAAAATTGTGCGGATAGATTTTTGATAAACATTTTTAAAAAAATTTTAATTTGTATTCTGTTGTTTGTATTCTGATGAACAGGTTTATATTGTAATGAACAGCTTGTATAAATTTTATTTATACGGTAAAATTTATAAAATAAAATTTATTTGAATGTTGAAATAATAATTTTCTTTGAGATATAGCCAAAAGTATTTTAGAACGTGGCAACGTCACGTACTACGAGTGTCGTTTTCAACACACATTTTTCAATATACTGTTCAAGACGAGTTTCCAACTTCTTCATCTCTTCTGAAAAGTAATTCTGTTCGAGCTCTTCAAAATAGTGGGAAGTTTCGGTTATTCGGTTATCACTTAGCCATTTTTTTTTGATTCGTAGTAGCCTCGTAGCCTAATAGTCAATCAATTCGTAGCCTAATAGGTTCAATTTTGTTTACACGGCGGCCGTTCTGTGAGTGGGTGCGTTGTCATGATGGAAGAGATCATTTTCGCGAGCCAAACAAGGGTGGTTTTCTTCAATCAATTCGACGTTTAAACTGTTCAATAATGCTACGTTCTAATCGCCAGTTATTGTTTTCCCTTTTCCGAGTAATCAAGGATGGCCGACTAAGACAAGGATGGCCGATAACTGGGAGCCTTTCTAATATCTACCTATATTATTTGGTAGAAGTGTTAAGGAAGGGACAGAGTACATACTGGAGTGATAATAGGGAAGAGAAATTGTGGGCCTTGGATTATGCAGAATGTGTATAACGATATCGAAAGAGGAAATGAAAGAAATGATTGGAAGAGTCAACATATATGTTATTAAAAGAGGTATGAAAATGAATACAAAAAAACAAAAATAATGCTATGTAATAGGGGAGGGAGAGATAGCGCAAAACGTATAAATTTCAATTAGGAGGAATAGGGATTGGGAACGTAAAAAGCTATAGGTATAGGTATTCAAATTTATGCTTTGTAAAAATGGGAAGCATAATTAATACGTGGAGAAAGTAGCAAAGGAGGCAAGATGCAATGGAACAGTTAACATGTGTGTGGCAAAAGAGATTTGGGGATTAGAAATCTGTGTAAAAAGATATATTGATGTAGGGCGCGGAAATAAGGGGAGAGAAAGAAAGGGAAAAATTGTAGTTGGATTGCCGAAGAAAATAATTGGGGTGGAAAATTCAATGCCTAGGGAAATTGTTTTGCAATAGTGCGAAAAGTACAAATGTTGGAACAAAGGAATGACGCAAATGCCAAAGTATGTGAAAAGGTGATGATGGATGAAAGTGATAGATTAGTTAAGGATATATACTTGAAAATAGCTAGAAAAATTACCGACCCATAAGTTGGCTGTGTCAATTGTACAAGCTGTTCATGAAAGTAGTAACAAAACGAATCGACAAAAAATTAGATTTCTTTCAACCTATCGA